>CAEMYA010000626.1:157848-179075 GCA_903131615.1 Diplodus sargus
GTATATATATATATATATATATATATATATATATATATACACACACACACACATATATATGTATATATATGTTCGCACACACACACACAGACACACACATATGCCTGCTGTTGTCATTTTATATTAAAATTCTTCCTCCTCTCTCCAGGTGAACAGTGGGATTTGTCTTCAGCTTCAGGTGGAACAGCTCTGACCTGTCAAGCGTTCAGACCCAGAAAGGAGAGACACCTGGTCCAACAAGGTCAGTGCTACAACAGGTGCAAAAATTAAAGGCAGAAAGTGTGAGACTTGTCAGTTGTGGTTCAATAATACTCGAAGATCATTTTTACACATAATATAAATGATATATTAATATTTTATTCAACATGTATATCTTCACTGTTCAGCCAAAACATTAAAACAACTGACTAGTGAAATGAGCGTTGATTATCTTTGATATATACACATGTGAAATACTTTATTAATTAAATCAAATAAACGCATTTAGGCACTGTAACCAGACTTTATTTATATTCCTTCTCTGTAAAAAAAAACCTGTTAAAATACTTCTACTTCCTTTGAACCCTGTGGGGTTTGAGCGGGGACCTTTACATTTTAAATGGACATCTTCATGTTTGTAGATTCAGCATTAACATTAGCCTTGGCCTTTTCACGTAGCAGGCAACTGAAAAGGATTATAATCAGTCTCTGATGTGCAGCTGTGCGGTGGCTCAGTTTTGGAATAGAAGCAGTTATTGTAATCTCATTCATGGTAGAGATGCAGCAAACAGAGCAACAAACACCAGCAGAATGACCAGAGACATGTTAATTTCTGGTGGCCTGTGTAAGGTTTCTCGTGAGCGGTTGTTGGTAAATCCTTCTGAGTGTATAAACTATGTAGAGCAGAGCCTGGTGTTAACATTGGCATTCTTATTCATGGTAGAAGTGCAGCGCATTGAGAGCTACAACACCTGCAGAACTGAGCAGAGACGTGTTGTTTTTGAGGCCTCCTGGTATAGAGCTTTCTAGGAACGAAAGATCAGTAAGGGCAATCCAGTTGTTAGTGGTCTGCCAAGCAAACCTGGTGTTATAATTGTAAGTTACAGATTAACTTGACCGGACTTCAGCTATCTTCAATGGCAAATGCCTGAGTGCTGTCCATCAGAGCTGATAGCTGTGGTTTCTATGAATGGCAGCCAGTCAGGCCACTGATCAACTGCAGGTATTGGTAATAGCGTATCCTACGAGCCCTTGTGCCATCCCGCCAACTTACAGGTCAATGTACGATGATACAAACCTATGGTTGGTAGAAGCGAGCAAAGCGAAAAGCTACTGGTCGTGTTTAGCTTGGGCCTCGGCCTGGCTAGGGACATGCTCAGGGCCACGGTAGAAGCTAGCCTGACGCCATATGCAGCTCTGTTCTCTGCCCTCATGTCCATGACGAGACTCACATGCGACCTCAGTGAGCATGGTAATGCGATGCCTTTGCTTGAAGATAATGTTGAACCTCTGTGATAAAACAAAATGAGAAACAATTGCAGGAATTCATTTTCTTTGCAACTCAGTGCAACAGCATCCTGCATGTTAACACCATGCAGAGATCATTACAAAGCTGTTACAGGGCCCCCGGCCTCACTGCCCAGCAGACCACTAATAATTAATCTGATTGTGCTTTGGTGACATTTTTTGTTTGGAAGCAGTTGTTAAAGGTCATGTTTATGGTTGAAGTGCAGCGAACTGATAGCTACAAATAGTTTGAGTGGTTGTTAGTTTTTCTGCGTCCTTCTTAATGTATTGAAGGTTTGTTTTCAGTTCAGGTACATCTCCACTCCAGCATGAAAATGTGTGTTCGGAGAGTGCTTGATCAGCTTCCTGAAGCCTTGAAAGTTGTTTTGCTGGAGAAAAATCAAGGGATAAAGGCTAAGAGTGTTAACAAAAACAATATTGAGTGCAGTCAGCTATGATAACCAGTTTACCACCGTGGTGTTCTCGTTCCAAAAGTTCAGTAAAAGTGATCCAGTTGTTAGTGTTCTGCCAGGCAAACCTGGTGTGATAATTGTAAGTTACAGATTAACTTGACCGGACTTCAGCTATCTTCAATGGCAAATGCCTGAGTGCTGTCCATCAGAGCTGATAGCTGTGGTTTCTATGAATGGCAGCCAGTCAGGCCACTGATCAACTGCAGGTATTGGTAATAGCGTATCCTACGAGCCCTTGTGCCATCCCACCAACTTACAGGTCCCTGTACGGAGATACAAACCTATGGTTGGTAGAAGCGAGCAAAGCGAAAAGCGACTGGTCGTGTTTAGCTTGGGCCTCGGCCTGGCTAGGGACATGCTCAGGGCCACGGTAGAAGCTAGCCTGACGCCATATGCAGCTCTGTTCTCTGCCCTCATGTCCATGACGAGACTCACATGCGACCTCAGTGAGCATGGTAATGCGATGCCTTTGCTTGAAGATAATGTTGAACCTCTGTGATAAAACAAAATGAGAAACAATTGCAGGAATTCATTTTCTTTGCAATTGTTTGCAACAGCATCCTGCATGTTAACACCATGCAGAGATCATTACAAAGCTGTTACAGGGCCCTTGACCTCACTGCCCAGCAGACCACTGATAAGGATCAGATTGTGCTGTGGTGACATCTTCGTTTGGAAGCAGTTGTTGTCATGTTCATGGTATAAGTGCAGCAAACTGATAGCTAGAAACAGCTTGAGCGGTTGTTCGTTTGTCTGCATCCTTCTGAGTGTATTGACGGGTTGCTTTCAGTTCAGGTACAGCTCCACTGGAGCACGCAACTGTGCGTTCAGAGAGTGCTTAATAAACTTTATGAAGCCTTTGAGGTTGTTGTCTTGTGAACTGATAGCTAGAAACAGCTAGTGCAGTTGTTAGTTTGTTTGCATCCATCTGAGTGCATGAAGGTTTGGTGTGAACTGACCAACCAGAGCTGACTTAGGCCCCACCTCAAAACCCACAGGATTCAAGGAGTGTTTTTACAGCTACTGGATAAACACAAAAACTATGTAAAAATATATCTTGAAAGAAAATGTTTTTGAAAATATAAGTCTTCTCACTGTTAACAACTCGACTCTCTATGAGTCCCGTTTATATCCCACAATGTGCGTTTTTTGACAACCTGAGAATGAGACTCAAAAATCAGCTGTCTTTTTCCAGAATTGCTTTAGGAGTTTACCGACATTGTCCTCCAAAATGCAGGACACTGCCTTGTATCACTTTTCCTCTCTAAGGTCTCAACTTTCTGTTTTTAATACTGGTTAACTTAATCGATTAATACATCATGTTTGATCAGCAAATATTTTATATGATAGTAAGAATCTAATAATAATAATAATAATAATAACAATAAAAAATAATGATAATTTAGGTAAAAAATTCAATTTCTGCAAACTATGAAAAGTATTTAACATGTATATCTTCACTGTTCAGACAAAACATTAAAACAACTGACTAGTGAAATGAGCATTGATTATCTTGTTTCAATCAAATGTTCTGCTGGGAAAGTTTGACTTCTGTCATTTCTGTGGAGCCTCTTTGACAAACACCACCCACCCAAACACCGTTCAGACCAAGTACACCCCCTCATGGCAAAGAACCCAAGGTGTCAAACTGGCCTCCTCATTCTCCAGACCCTGATCCAGTTGAGCATCTATGGGATGAGTCAGAACCAACTCCCATCCATGTTGGGGCCCCCGTGGATGGTTCTTGGCTCAGACTGCATTCAGTGGAAGCCCAGCTGGATTGAGATCTGAGGAATCTGGAGGCCAGGTTGACACCTTGAGCTCTTTCCCACATTCCTCGGGTCGTTCCTGAGCAGTTTTTTCAGCGTTGCAGGCGCGTTGTCCTGCTGGGGGGGCACTGCCATCAAGGAGTGCTGCTGCCATGAGGGGGTGTACTCGGTCTGCAGCTGTGTTTGGGTGACTGCTGTTTGTCAAAGAGACGTCCACATGAATGCTAGGACTCATGGTTTCACAGCCGAACATGGCATTGGAACACAATGATCCATGTTTTTAGTTCACCTGTCACTGGTTCTAATGTTGGTGCTCTCAGTGTTTACACTTGTTAAATGCTTCTAACAGATACACTCAAAACCTCCCAAAAAAGACTAAAAATCTTCACAATGACACACAAAATAACCATAAATACACACAAAACCCACTAAAAACTACCATAAATACTCACAAAACCTCCGCTAACACACAAAACCTCCACAATGACACACAAAACCTCCACAATAACACACAAAACCTCCACAAACACACAAAACTTCCACAAACACACAAAACCTCCACAATAACACACAAAACCTCCACAATGACACAAAAACCCTCCACAATAACACACAAAACCTCCACAAACACACAAAACCTCCACAAATACAAACAAAAACCCTCCACAAATACAAACAAAACCACGATAATGACACATTTAATCTCTACAACCTCCACAAATAGACACAAAACCTGCACAAAGAGGCATGAAACTACCACTGCTCTTCTTTCTCATCTTGCAGGTGACGGACGGTTGAAAGGACGAATCACCAAGACGAGCCGAACAATGGAGACGAGCCGCCACAGGAGCCTGAAGGGAAAGTGTGAGTATCTTTCACCTGGACTTTACGAGGGGGATCAAACATGGCTGATATATCTGCAGAGTGCTGATGGTCACTGTTGGTTTCTCCAGAACCAGAGCAGCCAGGAGCTGAAAGTGTGGGCAGAGGAACCGGCTGCTGAGGACGAGCTGGACGACAGTTTCCTGAACTGAATCCTGATTTCCTGTTATCAAGTTTTGTGGACTGACATGTTGTCTGGTTGGTGCTCGGCCCAGGACAGGAAGGCTCTGCAGCAGGTGATCCATCCATCCACAGAGCATCAGTGACAGAGGAGAGGTGAGGTGTCTGCTCAGAGCTCAGAGAATACTGAACACACTAACAGAACCAGAACCTGATGTAGCTTCTGTCCTCAGACTGTGAGACTCCTGAACATCCTCAACAACACAGACTGCTTTGGTTTCTGTCCGTCTGTGATGAAGCAATAAATGAGTCAAACTGATTTTACAAGCCTGGTGTTTCTAATGTTTCCTGTGGGAGAGCGTTAGCATGACGCCATTATCTGCTGTGTAATGTTAGCTTGTTAATACTAGCATCGTTACAGCTGAATATCTGAGTACAGCACAGTTAGCTAACAGGCTCCATGTTGTGTTAGTAATGTCTCAGTATGTTAGTATGTCAGCATCTAGAAGGTCATTCTGAGCAGCTAAAGTAGTTTAACACACAATATGCAGCCTCAGTGTAGCTACACAGAATGTATTCAGTGTGTTTGTCTCAGTTCTGGTTTAATATGTTATTTAAATCACTGCACTGACTCCATGTGTGTCAAAAGATAGACTTTAAAATCATATTACTCGTGTGTAAAGCACTAAATGTTCTCAGGATTTAATACATTTTGTTTAACCTTTAAAGCGAATCTCTCACCATAAAACTTGCCAAACTCTTACATAGATTCTGTCCCTGTAATTAATTCATTAACAAGTTTAGACCTGATGTGTCGCCTTAATGTTCCTTCTGCAAAGAAGAGGTTGAGTCATTTATTTTACGGACGCCTCCATTCTACTAACTTTTGGACTCAAATGTCTTTATTAATCTGGGAGTCTTATAAGATCCTGGTCACAGTTATAGAAGATATAATTTTTGAGTGTTGAATCTAATAATAAGGAAATTAATGATGTGATAAAATTGCTGTGTCTGCTGGGTAAATGTCATATTCATAAAGCCAGATTTCTTCAATTTATTCCAAATGAAACTTTGTTTAAGGTTGAAGTCAATATTTTTTATGATTCTGTACGTAATGTACCCAAGAACAAAAAAGCTTCAAAGACATCGAGTCTATTGAAAAAACTTGTGGACTGTACTGCCTGTTCATTTATTTGATGAAGTAATTCATTTATTTACTTATCTAATCTTTCTGATCTGATCTCAGACGGAGCACCAGCAGCTCACATTCCTCTCAGAAAAGCCTCACAGGAGACAAAGTGCTCACTCAGTGCTGCGGCTATATCGCCACAAGAAATCCCACTTGACCTCCGGGCTGTTATAAACTCTGAATATTCAGATAAAGACATGACATTGAAATCAGCCTACAGATCAGATCAACCTTCCGGTTCAGTAAAAAAGAACGTACGGCAAAATCTGGAATGAAAAATGGCACTGTTATTTCATCCCCGATTCCCATTCATGAACATTGTATCTAATATAAGTTAACGAGTCATTTTCCATTCTTTTATTTTGAAGCAAAAAACGGGAAACGACTCGTTTTCCGATTGTCGACTTCAGAACGAAAGTTGGATAGCCGCAACGTACACGGACCACATTTCTTTCTTTATTTGCTTTGATTTTTTATGCCTCCAGTCTTCCCAACCAATGAGTGAACTGAGGATCAGGTTTGGATCGATGCTGCCCCCATGTGGCCAAAACCAGGCACTGCAACACATCTCAGGACAGAAACAGGGTCTGATGGAAAACACTCATCTGTTACTGACATGTTTTAAAATATGTTTAACATCTAAATTTGAGATCTTTTTAAACTCTCAAGTGAAAAATTTAATTCTCTTTGACAGCTCTTTTTTATGATCGCCTCACACTCTGTTGCATTTTCACAAAACTTTTCTACAAGTGAAACAAAACAGACGAATCCTGATGCTGCAACACAGTTTTACTGTGAAGCTGCAGAACTGTTCTGTGGACTATAACACTTGACCTGACTTTGTATCATCATTTTTGGGGTGAACTATTCCTTAAAAAATCTTTATCAGTTGTCTTCTTGTTGAAAGAGACAAATAAACTCATCTTTCCAACGAGAATATTAAACTTTTGCTCTGTGATAAGATGCTCTGGACGCACTGATTGTTTTCACTTTTAGAGAAGCTGAACTGAACTGTCATGCTGTCGTCATCATATTGTGCACCAGAGCTTCAGTATGTTCATATTACTGTGTGCACTGGTTCTAAAGATCCTGCATGTTTTAAACCAATTTAAAATGCAACGATAAACATGTTTCAGTGTGTTCTCCTGCGATAACTTAAAATCTAACGGGAGGTGCACATGAAGGAGAGGAGGCCTGGTGTTGGTCGGTCAGTTTCTTTGATGTTTTATTGGTGATAACTTGATCCGTTACAGGTTCTGAACAGCTAGCGTGTGTTATCATCTACCAACGGAGACATTCTCTCAGTGTCTTGCAGACGGAGGCCAGGTTGTGGTTTTAAACAGGCTTTCTGAAAACCTGAAGAAGTGGCCTCGTGACACACTGACACACACACGCGCGCACACACACACACAAACCATGACACACACACACACGCGCGCACACACACACAGACGGCAGCTGGGACGGTTAATAAGTGTGGTGGGTTTCTTCTTCAGAGCCGCGAGCAGCCAGCCTTCAGGTGGTCCGGGTGCTGGTGCTGCTGTTGGCCAGCCGGGCTCGACAGTCACTGGCCCAGGAAGTCCAGGGCGGTGTCTCGCTCCTCCGTCAGCTCGGCCGCTGTGGCGTCCATCTTGGCGCGGGAGAAGTCGTTGATGGAGAGTCCGTCAACCATCTTCCAGGTCTTGTTCTGTGGGCGGCGGAGAGAAAACAAGACACTGATGAAAACATGAATGTGACTTTATACTGTGTGTTTAGGTTTTCAAGGTTGATTTGGAGAAATGCCCTCAAATAAACCAGATAATGGCTTGTGTCTGCTTCAAGGGATTTACAGGACTGAAAAACTGACCACCATGTTTCATGCGCCTCCCTCTTCATATCAGAAGTTGTTGGCTGCTTAGTAAGAATCTCCCTGATCACATCGTACTAAGGGAACATTTTGTATTTCTTTACATTTCTTCACATTCCTGGAATCTGACTTTGTGCAGGTATTCATCATGTTTATAAGCCGGTTGGACGGACTGACCTTGATCTGGACGGGGAAGGAGTAGATGAGGTCCTCTGGGATGCCGTAGGAGTTCCCGGCAGCGTACACTCCCATGGAGATGAACTCACCCTGTCAGCAGGAAACACGACAGCTTCAGTCGGTCTTTTAGTCACATGTTTCAAAAAGATCAACTTTAATTATACCTCAGACTGAAAGAATCTAAATGAGTCGGTCTGAATTAAAGGAGGTCAAACTGCTCCGGAAGCATCCAGAACTACAGCCTCAAGTAAAACCTGAGAACAAACTGATAGAGACTTGGAGCATCTCTGCGTCCACACTGACCTCCTTGGTGCCGAACCAGATGTCCCTCATGTGGTCGCAGATGGCCTTGGCGGCAGACATGGCGCTGGACAGCTTCCTGGCCTTGATGACGGCTGCACCGCGCAGCTGCACTGTCTGCAGGAGGAAGAAGAAGAGGAGGTTTGAAAAGAGGACAGAAACACTTCATTGTTCAGGATCACACAGAAGCAGAAGCAGCGAGCGCTCACAGAGATGAAGTCTCCTCTGAGCCAGGCGTCGTCCTTCACGACCTCGTAGGCTCCCATCTCGCTGCCCTGGACGGTGACCTTGGCGTGGTGGACGTCGGGGTACTGGGTGGAGGAGTGGTTTCCCCAGATGATGACGTTCTTCACCTTGTCGGAGGAAACGCCGCAACGCATCGCCACCTGCAGGTGAGGGACGGACAGACAGATGAGTTATTACTGCTGCAGGGACAACTGGATCACTTCCTGTTTCCCTTAGACAACAACCAGTTAGTCTGTTTTACTTTAAAGACAGTTAATAAGAGCTTATCTTATCTTATAAGAGTTTACATTTCTTCTGACAGAAATGAAATCTTAGTCACTGTGGCCCCGTTGTGTACCTGGGAGCTGGCTCTGTTGTGGTCCAGTCGGGTCAGGCAGGAGAAGTTCTCTTTGGGGATGGATGGAGCAGACTTGGAGGCGATCAGACAGTTGGTGTTCGCTGGGTTTCCAACCACCAGGACCTGAAAATCAAACGTGTCCGTCAGACTTAAAACACAGGCGGGCAGACAGGTGACTGTACGGCATCAACACACTGTTTACTGAACGGCAGCCATCTTGGAGCTACATTTGAAATTTAGGAAAATGTTTTCATCAAATGAAACAGCTGGAGTTTATAGTGATTACCACAGTGTTGATAAAGAAAGAGACCTACAGACGCTGCTCCTTTAATAATCTTTATACTGAGATTTAAAAATGAGCTGAAAACACAGTTCAACACTTCCTCAGTCGTCTGCACAGAGAGACACCTGTCCTCAGTGTAAAGGCCTCACAGGTTTCAACACAGGCTGTTTTCTTTGCTCTACATGTGAATCTTTGACCTTTTGACGTCAGTCCACGCTGAGCTCTTTCGTCACACCGGTGCCTCAGGGAGGACTCCGGGTCATGAGAGGCCCTCCTGCTGATTTACATGCTTTGGACTTTTTACAACAACTGAACCCACAGAGGAACTTTGATCGCTGGGCTCTGGAGACCTGCTGTTCTGCTCCAGATTAGAGCTTTGGAGGAACGTAAAGCTGCTGTGAGTTAACGTGTCAGCAGAGAAACACTCAGCTCTGTCCGGAGACACGAGACGCCAGATAAACACTTTCATTTCCTCGTTCTGAAATAGAACAGCACGACTAAAGTCCCCAGCAGCCTTCAGAAGACGTGCACAGCGCTTCCTGAGCAACACATCCATTCTGATCTGATCATAATGAAATCAAATGGAGGCTGAAGGTTCACCTTGACGGTCTTTTTGGCGTACTTGTCCAGGGCGGATCCCTGAGTCTTGAAGATGGCCACGTTGGCCTTCAGCAGGTCCTTCCTCTCCATCCCCTCCTTCCTGGGCATGGAGCCCACCAGGATGGCGGCGTCGATGTCCTTGAAGCCCACCTCCACCTTGTCAGTGGGGATGACCTCTGTAGGGGAGGAGAGGGAGGCGATCAGCATCAGGCCGTTTACTTTTCAGTTCTAACTCCTTCACATGGACCACAAACACCTGCTGACATCTGGATGTGACGAGGATTCACTCTCCAGATATTTTAATAGATAAATGTTTGATCATACTATCAACTTTGGTTCTAAGTGGTATTAGTGTATCATTATTTATGTCATTAACTTTTAACAGACAGATGAAGAAAAACAACATTTAATCCCTTACAGCAGAACACAGTGTGTTTCTCCAGCTGTTATTATCCAGGAAACATCTCCAGGACTGAATTTTATTAATCAGTTCATAGTGAAAATAATCTGCAGACAAATCAATAATGAAAATAACTGTTAGAGATGTTATTTTTCCAAATCATCTTACAGATTAAGTTGTTTTCATTATCATTTGACATCATCCTGTGGAACAGAGACGTCTTATCTGCTCTACAGATAACAGAGCGGCCCTGCTGAGGACGTATTGATAAGCTGCTATTGGGACTGATAACATTCTTCTGTGGCCGTCCACCTTTTCTGCACATTGTTCTACTGTCTGAGTGTTCTTCACTTTCTCAGACTCTTTAAATCTGATCTCAGATCATTTCAGGTCAGACTCAGATAAACTCCTGCTGTCTCATCTCATCCCGACGATAACACGATCAGTTTGGTGTCTGCTCATTAGAAGCAGCCGCTGCTATCAGACTGAACTTCAGTCCAGGTTCACTTCCACTCCGTTCATTGTTGTCCCACCACTGTTCTGATTGGCTGCTGTGGTGCCTGAACAGCCGGCCAACCAGAGGCCTCATTTCAGATCCTCCTTCCTCCTCCTCCCCACAGCAGCAGCAGCAGACAGAGGAGCTTATGAAGGACGAATAACACACACACACACACACACACACACACACACACACACACACACACACACTAACACACACAGTGTGCTGCATTGAAATGTGCTCCAGATGGAACACGAGCAGCTCAGATGTGAAGCCGACAGCAGCTGTAGTTCTGACTGACAGCTTCCTTCAGTCTGATAATGTTGGTTTAACTTTCGACTCCTCTTACCCACGACGACCTCGACTAACTCTGACATGGAAACATCTAAACAGTTTATTCCACATTGGAAGGTCAGGATGTCCCACTTCATTTAATAAACGTTTCTAGCACAAATAAATAGTCCATTAGTTTGTTTCATGGAAGAGCAGAGATTAAAAGCTCAGTCTCTGCAGAGGTGGCAGAATGAACTCCAGCCTGTTTCCTCCAGTCAAGTAATAGATTACAGCTCTGACATGTACTCAGAGTCTCAGAGTAAAAAGTCTCCCTCTGAAGGACATTTGTGCTCAAAGCTAACTGAAGCTCACGTCATAGTAATAGAACTCAAAGACTTTTACGTCTTTGTCTCGTCTCGCTGCGTCTGCCGTGCGTGATGTGCTCTGATTGGTCCACATCAGTCTGCTGATGCTGGGAAGTCGCGAGCATAATAATTCATAATAGGAGATAATAACGAGGCTGTTCTGAAGCTGTGAGGAGGAGAAGGTTCAGATGTGGAGAGTCACAGCACACCTCTGAAGAACGTCCTGCCTCTTTTAAACCACTGAGCTGCTGCTTCAGATCAATTCTGCTTGTTTCACTTTGTGCCATGGTTTTGTTTAGTGTAAATCAGAGTACTGGGTGGAACGCAGGTTGGTGTTGTTTGAAACACGTCATAACACGCATGCCTTTTGTTTTCTATACAAGCACACTGACTGACACACGTCATCGCAGCTTTAACGCTCATCGATTCTTCAGGAAACATCCTCAGCACTGCACCTTGAACCTGGACTACTACTCATGACAGTAGTGTGTGTGCTTTTGCTTCATCGTCTCATGATGATATCCACATATTTTCCCTCCTGATAAGAAAACCGGAGGAAACGCAACATATTTGGCTGTCTCACCCCTCAGCAGTGGGAGGGCGCAGTCCTGCAGCTCCATGACGACTCCTTCCAGCACCGGCAGCATGGGGGGGATGTCCAGCAGGATCAAGATGATTGGCTGAAAAACAAGTGGGACAACAAAAGATATCACCTGAAAATCAACCGAACAGGCCGGACGTTTCATTTACAGAGGAACAAGTGAAACGAAGAGTCAGAACATGGAGACAAGTAGCAGATCAGAGCCTGGAAGCCTTTAAACAACATTCAGAAACACGTCAAGGTCATGTTTTAAATTTAAATACTGTCACAGAATCACTTCTAATCCATTCTCATAACTTTCATGAAAGGTTGAAACACAGCTGAGAGGATAAGACAACTTATCACCGAAGCCTGTTAAAAAAGCGTCGTAAGACGCCAGACGTTGGATATCAGGACGACAGGAAACCACATTCAGCTTCACTGAGTTTATCTGAACTAAATGTTGGCACTCTTTAGTTCTGCACGCATTACAGTACATCTATAAACCACCATGAACTTTTAAACACATTTCTAGCTGAGCCTGATAATGGCGCCCCCTACAGGTCAGTAAGCATGCCTTCCTTGGCTAGATGCAGGATTACAGTCGAGCTGTGATGACCTCAATAAGACAACATTTATAAAACATGATGGACTTGTTTGTGTCTGTTTGGACACTTAAAATAACCCCTTTATTTAATTTATGCACGTTATCTCTCATCAGAGCTCCAATCAGACGGAAGCATCCCCACATAGAAACATGCATTATTCATGATGAGTCCATTATGCAACAGTCAAGCCCCACACAGTCGTCCAGCTGCCTGTGCAGTGATCGGCTTCAGGGGGAAGTCAGCTCTGCTGCTGCTGCTGCTGCAGATTATGTAATCAGAGTTCGGGCTCGATCTTACCTGGTCCTTGCCGAACACATCTCCCTTGGCGATGCTGTACAGCAGGGAGTAGGCAATCTGGCCAGCAGCGCCGGTCACCACAACACGGATTGGTTCAGCCTGGAGGGAAACAAACAGGTTTGGTTTGAGTCACTGACCTAGATCAGGGAGGTAACGAGGCAGCAGTGATATGCTTTGTCAGTTTGAACCGGTTGGATCACATCTCCATAATATCACACAGCCTGTCATTAACAGATGAAATCCTCACAGGGAGGCTGCTGGTTATACGGCCATTATCAGCACCTCATCCTGTGGGACTGTCCTCTGCACGAGGAGGTCATCACACCAAACTCCATTTAGAAAATGGTTAAACATAGAATGACCTTGCATGTTGGCAAGGATGGGTAAGACTTTTAGTTTGATTTTAACCTCTGATTTAGTATTTGATGTCTCCCTTTAATTCGGCGTGCATATCAGCAATCACTCAGCAGTTTAACTTTCAAAAACCTTCCTTTTTTTGTCATTAAGCCCACAACTCTGACGTGCGAGCTAATGAATGAACATGACGCGATTAAGCAGAATGAGAGCTGAATTTAAGCACGATTAATGATGCACAGTGATTTATATGGCAGCCGAAGTTAAGCACGTTTCCTGTACATTCCGGAATCGCACTGAAATATATTCTCACTGGTCGCAACATGTCCGACAAGCAACGAATTCTTAAATTGACGTTTTTTCAAACCCAGATTCAAACCGACAGAGCACCCCTCCTGATTGGTTACCCCGACTGTACCAAAGACTGGGCCGATGATGTAAGTGGACGCTGCCACCACGCGCCACAGCCTGCTGGTTAAGATGGAGGATGTATGAATGCACAGCAGGCTAGCAAGTGTTAAAACAGCGAAAACAAATATGCACCCTCTGCTGCGGATGCTAACGCTAGCTTACATTTCCAGGGTTTTTTTCTTTTTTCAAATGATGTATGATTTAATAACCTCTGACATCTCAGCCATCAGTCCTCTACAGATGAGTTAAAGACACAAAAACCCCTGAAATAAAGCAGGTAAAGTTAAATTAAATGATGACGCTGTCGCCCTCCCGTCAATGTCAACGGCTGTGCATCATCCAGGAAACCGTTGTATTGTTCCCCGGATGCCGGAGATCACACAGAGGACGTCTGCTGTATTATTCACCACTTTCCCGTCAGTCACACGGCAGCTAATGTTCCTTCTTACCATTTTTGTTCGGTGCTTCGGTGTGCGGTGCCTGTTCTCCCTGCGCTCAGTCGGACTAGACGGAAGGGTCACCTCTATCCCGGAGTTGTACAGTCAGGCGGTGAAACGGTTCGGCCCACTATTATTACGGGACTTGTAGTCATTTCCTGACACGAACGCAGGCTTTTCAACCCAGCCGCTCCGACGAAAGGAACACACTCTCCCATGATGCACCGCACCGGTAACGCAACGCCCACCGCTGCCATATATGGCAGAGGATTTTCTGAAAAAGAGCCATTTTCGACCGAGGCTCAGGAGGCGGAGCTTTGGCGACACCTGGCGGCCGACAGCGGAACTGCACCGCTTCAGCTTCAAGTTCAAGTTACTTTATGACCCCAAGGAGGATTTTGTTTGCAGCAGAGTCCTCATACATCACACATCACCCAACTTAAGACAGTGGAAATCAAAAAATGGCAAATTAAAAAGTTCTTACAGGTCCAGATCAAACTAAGATACTGAAGTGAAATAAAATACTAATAGTAAAAAGAAAAAACAACAACAAAATGAATCAGTAAAATTGGTTTAGGTTGTAAAAAACATACACAATTTGTAAAATATATATATATAAAAAATAAGTAAATAAAATAGTCAAATTTTATTCAATGCCTCATAAACTGTAAAGCGATTAATGATTCATAAAAGGAGAAATCAATCCTCAAGAACAACTAACGTCCCTAAAACCCTCTAACCACCCATTTGAAACTCCCTCAAACACATGAACAACCACAGGAAAGTCCTCAAGAACCGAAACCACAAGAAACTTTAAACCTTGGAGACCCTTTAGTACCTTTAGATCCACCACAAGAACCACAAGCTATCCGATAAGGATCCTAAGGAAAAAACACAAACTACAGTAAACCCTCAGAGATAAACACAATCTCTGAAAGAAATAAATCTCTCTACCCCTTCATCAACCCCAGGAAACCCTCAAAATAATTTAAGATCGCTCTGTAACAGTGCTTTATTATTATTATAGTATAGTTATATGATATTATTATATTGAATTATAAGAACTCCTGTCACTCCCACAAAGCAACTTCTTAAGAACCACCAATTCTACAGAACTCCTTGAAACCACAGGAACTTCCTCAAGAACCTTCAACATTCGCATCAAGAACCACAAGTTATCTGATAAGGAGCCTTAGAAACCCAAAACAAACGACTCGAGGCTCCTTTAAATGATGCATGTAACACATTTAACACCATTTGAAGATGGCCTCCTAGAGTGAAATGCTAGTCAAAAAAACACTATTTAAGAACATTAAGAACTAAGATCCATTGAGGATCCCTTCAATCCTCAAGACATTTCTCTTAAAGACAGTTCTCTTAAAAAACTCCTTATGTTGAAGATCCAGAAGAATCAGATAGGACCCAAAAAGTCAACTAACCCTCAGAAACCTCATCGAAAACCCTCTGCAAGTTCCTCAAAAAAAAAAAAAAAAGTAAATATCAACAACCCTTTGAGCCCCATGAAGAACTCCCGAAATTCACTCAAACTCCCTCAACACATAAATAACCCAGGAACATCCTCAGGAATTAAATCCCCTCAAGAACTTCAATCCTTGCATGGCCTGGAACCCCCTGGACACATCTGGATCCACCTCAACATGTAATCCAATAAGGACTATTAGAACTCCAACACAAGCTACTGGAGAGCAACTTTAACCATCTTTAATGGTTTACACTGATCCTTCATGGTCCTCTGGAAACCCCTCAAATTTCATTAGAACTCCATCAACAACACATTTGAAAACATAAACATAAAGAGCTACGACCTCTCAAGGATCCCTTCCATCCTTCCAAAAAACACCCCAAGGACTTTGTCGAGACCCTAAAAACTCAGATGTTACTGTCAGTGACCCTTGAAAACTCCCCAAAAGGACCTTTAACTCAAGAGGGATCTCGAGAACCTCCCCGAAAGTCCTTGCACCCCCTCAAGTTCCTCAAGAAAATCAAACATTTTAAATCTCAAAGCCCGAACAAGAACCTGGAGAAGGCTCTCAGGAACTCCTGGAACAGCTGATGGATGCTGCAACCATGTTTGTAAACGAGGGACTGTGACTTGTAACAGCGTTGTGACTTCACCTTGAAGCTCCTGTTAGTAACATCGACGCTCTGTAGGACTGGAGGTCGGGTCCAGCAGTAAGTTGGGAATGAGATACTAACAGGAGCTTTAACCTGAAAGATCTGCGTTCTTCTTACACCTCTTGTCTTTAAAAAAAACAAACCTGGATTTCCTCGACCCTGCCTTGAAAACCTTGAGGAAAACACTTCCAGATAATTCAGATTGACACGCTGTGGATTATTTCTGTGTACAGCTTCTACAGCTCCGCCTGCTCAGCAGACGATCAAACTGTTGTAACTCATCAACCTGAGAAGTTCCGACCAGGTTTCATGAACACTCAGGCTCACGACCCTCCTGATGACCTCAGGATGCAGAACAAACAACATTCCTCTGCAGCTAAGCAGCTTCACGTAATGATCCTTTAAGTGACTTAAAGGTCCCATGAAGGGGAAATAACCTGGTTCGTGATGTCACCGCGTATTTCCAGGAGATCTTGTGTGCAAATCTGATGTCACAATGTTTTTACTGTTACTGGTTGAACTTTACAACTAAATCTGAGCATATTTTAGGATCTGGAGACATTTTTATTTTGCTAATAATGAAACCAAGGTCCCGTCCTCGTTATGTTCTCGGGAATTTAACTGCTAACTGCTGCTAAATGCTAACTGTAGCTGCTATTAGCTTATGAGCTCAGTTAGCTGTGCAGTTAGCGATCGTATTAGCTTTCCTTGTTGCACCTCTTCAGAACAAAACTCAACCATCCTCTCCTCCTCCTGATGATATAAAGTCCTCCTCTCCTCCTGAGGATATAAAGTCCTCCTCTCCTCCTCCTGAGGATATAAAGTCCTCCTCTCCTCCTGAGGATATAAAGTCCTCCTCTCCTCCTCCTGATGATATAAAGTCCTCCTCTCCTCCTCCTGATGATATAAAGTCCTCCTCTCCTCCTCCTGGACTGGATGGACCTTCTGCTGGACTTCTTCCTGAAGTGTCTCCGCTCTGCTGACAGAAGCTGACGCTGGTTCTCGACCCACAGAGCTCCTTTAAACTACAAACATCATATCCGGCCCTGTAGATTGTTGTGGTTTTACCATCCTGGTACAACAGGAAGTAAACTGAGCTCCATTTGGCTCTGAAACTGTGGATTCTTCTGGCCTGCGTGCAGGTCAAAGGTGAGAGGTCAGTCTGGGTCGAGTTCACGGCCCAGTCGGGGTTCTGGTGTCGATCATTAAGGTGTCAGCCTGAAACCTGCAGGAGGGAAGTCTGAGCTCAGCTGAGCCGTCTGATCTGCTGACATTTATAGAGCGCGACGTTCCGACATCACAAGATAATAATAAACAGTCAGGACGTTAAAAGAATCAGTGTGGTTTCAAATTAATTCCATAACATTTTAGTATTTTCAATCCAGAGTCTTGGAGTTAGTTTCTGAAACGAGTAAATCAGAAACAGATTTTCAACATTAACAGGAAACTTAAACTCGTCAGTACGACAGGAACATTTAATTATTTATTTAATCTAATATTTACATGAAGAGAATCTTGTGTTTTGTCTGCCTCGCCCTGTAGAAACAACTCTGCATCTCATTCAGTTTCCATCAGCAGAGTCTTCGGACGGGACTCTTCACCTGACCTTATACCAGCATGGGGATGAGGAGATAACGACTGTGTTTTTGGGTGAACTGTGCCTTTAAAGGATGTTTTCTTCAGTGCTTTGAGCTGATAATCGGCTGATATCTACATAAAACTCTGTAACACACTGAAAGAATCTCTGCGGTCTGATAAAACCACAGGTGAGAGCAGGAAGGTGTGTTTCAGATTTTGGGGTGAACTGTCCCTTTAAAGCTGACACGTCAGTTTATGCGTCCACGCTCTTCTGTGCACCTGAGAGCTCCACCTCGCAGGGAAAGTGCAGCAGGCGGATGTTCTTTCAGAGCCGATCAATCAGCATCAGTTATCCTTCAGCCCATCAAGGGCGCCGGCGGCCGCCATGTTGGATCCGCCGGGCTCAGTTTCTGTAAAGCTGCTCGGAGCTGAACCAGGCTGGGAGCTGGCCGAGGTTCTGATCGTGCGCGGCCAGAACCGCTGCAGACACACAGGCGCAGACCGGAAACACCGCCTTCACAATAAGAGCAGCAAAACACTGCTGCTTTTTAACGTTAACGCTCAAACTTCGATAAGTTACTGTGAAGATTATTTTTGTTTGAGAAGATTGATCTTTTATAGAGTTTTAAAATGTTTTTGTGCTCTTGTAGTATTTATCTTATATACATTTTTTATTATTCATCTTTTTAATCCTGAGTAAATAAAGTTCCATCTTATCTGATCTATATAAACGCCTATATAACATCTCACAGATTATTAAATTGAAGTAAATTGCTGCTTTTCTTTGTTATTTATGAGAATAAATTAATGTTTATAAATGAGTCTTTAGGTTTTAGTTTGTTATTTGGATGAAAGAGGCAGTTTGAACACTGTTCTCTGGGAAATAGCCTTTTAAAAATCATTGACATTTTCATAGATGATTCAATAAATCCTGAAAATAATCATCACATTGATTGATAATGTAGATAATAGTTAGATCATAGATAACAGCAGCTGCCTCCCTCAGGATAAATAAAGTTCTATCTTGTCCAAATCCAAAACACACATATTCTGTATTTGAATTCTTAGATTAATATATAATGACTCTATGAGTGGAGAGCATTTTAAAACATTTAGTTTATGACAACAACTGACAACTAATTTTATTCTAGTCTAATCTGCTGATTATTTCCTATAGTTATCTATTGATTGTCTGTTTTTTCTAAATTAAACTGAAAATAGCATCAAATGTTGTCAAAGTGATCAGAAACCAAACTGACAGCAAAAAAAGCAGCAAATCTTCACATTTGAGAAGCTGAAATGTTGAGTGAATGTAAATGAAAATGACCTTTGTTGATGATCAAAGTAGTCGTCAATTAGTTTCAGTCAATAAACAAATTAAATCCACTTGTATTAACAGACGGGAAGCTTAATTTAAAGAAAAAGGGATAATTAACATTTATGGCATTCAAAAATCTTGATCTGCAAAGTAACTGACAGTGTTGTGATAAATACACTGAAGTCATACACTTTGTACCGAGGGTTGGCTGATTATATCTGTTTTATTTATTTTCTTATCATTTGAGTATTTTAATCAGAAGAGAAAATCTTCTTTGGCTGATTGTTTTTATACCGAAACAAACTAAATAATAAAACTCTCTTTGTTGTCATGACTGAATAAACAAAATAAGCTTAAAGACAAACACCACTTACACTGTTGTGCTGTGTTTATATGTGGCGGACCCTGCCACTTTTTTAGTTCCAGTGTTCTGGGCCCTCTGAGAAAAATGTCTTTATTCTCTTACGGATAAAGTTTATAGTAGTTTTTAACTCGTACGAGCTTTTGGCTATTTTGGCTGTTTTCTGAATGTTGTAAAGAAAATATCGTACTTCGTGGTTGAGTAAAAATAAAGATATTGTGATTTAAAGGTGCAGTATGTAAAGAATCTTAGTTGAAAAAAGCTCAAAGATGAATTTAAATGATCGACAACATGTAAAGAAATAACTGTGTTGATGTGAAGACGTCTGTTTATCGTGCTGCATAGATATCTACTGGAGTAAATGTACTCAGTTACATTCACACAGTCAGTGAAGAGGTTCAGTAGTCACATTTAGTCGCTTTTATTTTGAAGGAGCTGACCGGATGTGGCTTTGTTTACTTTCGCGGGCTTCGCTAATGGCGGTGAACAAGTTCAGCTGCCAAGTGAAGACGACTCTCACTGAATTAATGATGACGGGTCACAGAGCCGCAACCTGCCGAGCTCGTCCGCCTCCGGGACCGTGTGAGAGGTTCCGGCCGCCATGTTCACACCTGAGGTTCTGACGGGAAAGACCCGGGTACAAAAAACACGACCAAACAAACACACCTGTCACCTGTCATGTCGCCGTCAGCTGCAGATGAATACATGATGATGACACTCAGCTGACATGAGGCTGACATGTTGTGACCGACTCGGTTCGGGAGGTAAATGGAGCCGAGGCGAGTTTAAGCTCCAGAATGCTGCGTTCAAGGACGCCCGGTCAGCCCCGCGCCCCGCGGCCGCGGTCCACCTGTCAAACGGCCGCGCTGCGTTCAAACTCACCTGCGAGGAAACCGCCCGAACCACCAGATACATGGAGGTCAGCAGAGTCAGCATGGTGCCGCCGCGGTTCTGGTGTCGTTCACTGGTGACTGACGTCCTCTGGAAGCAGAAATGGCGGCTCGGTCCGACGCGGTACCGGGAGAGACACAGATAGAGAGAGAGGAGGGAGAGAGAGAGAGAGAGGAGGGAGAGAGACAGGTAGACACCCACAGGAGAGACAGACAGGCAGACAGGTGAGACAGGATCCACCGCGGCACCAGAACCGAACTCACACCGCGCTGCTGCTCGACTTTCACCGCTTCTCGTTTGTCCGAAACTCTCTCTACACCTCCACCCCTACCTTTAAACACACACACACACACACACACACACACACACACACACACACACACACGCGCGCGCACTGCAGCAGTCAGTCTAGTCTCTTAATAAGATTTTGAGGACGTAAATAGCCGCTGACGGACCGAGTGATCACAGGTGTGGATGAATGTTGATGAGATGATGGAGGCTGTAAACCTGAGAGACAGACAGACAGACAGGTAGACAGGTAGGGAGAGAGACAGGGAGTGTGTGTGTGTGTGTGTGTGTGTGGGAGTACATGACGTCACTGCAGGGGAAAAAGACGATATTATGGCGGCTCCAACCCCAAAACTGTACTGTGTGTGTGGTCGGGTCACATGAGGACAGGGAGGTTCTGCTGCAGTCGGTCCGGGCTGACAGGGAGGTTCTGCTGCAGGGACGTGAACACATCAGTGGACCTCAGAGATCCGCTGGACTTCTTACAGACTCCAAAAGACTCGAACCTTCTTTAATGTGTTTATTTACAGCTCATACGCTTCAGTACATATCACTGTTTCGTCGCCACCAGACTCCCTTAACAAATCACATGATTTTAAGAGTTGTTGAAGAGGAAAACCCTTTTTTATATATAATCGTGAAAAATCTCTGACAGATTCTAACTCGTTGTCTCCTTCTTGTAAATTCAGCATTAAATGTAAAACATGAAGCCAACTATCAACCA
>CAEMYA010000626.1:179674-225946 GCA_903131615.1 Diplodus sargus
AATTCAGCATTAAATGTAAAACATGAAGCCAATTATCAGCCACAATTTCACCAGACTCCCTTAAGAAATCAGCTGATTTTAGGAGTTGTTCCGTAGCGTAACACTTTCTAAACATTATGAAACTGTGTCTCTGACAGATTGTAACTCATTGTGTCCTTGTTGTAACTTCAGCATTAAATCTTTCAGCTGCAGTTGTTTGTCTCCTTGTAAAAAGTGTCAGTTTGTGGCAGCATGTCTGTACCAGCCTGTCTGCTTCTGTGTCTAAAGTGCTAAAGTCTTACCTGCCAACATTGATCAGCTGTTTGAACACACTGTTTACACTGATGTCACCATTAACACTCCATTTATGAAAGAAGAAACATGTTATTGATCTAAACATGTCACATGTTACAAAGACACTAAACAGGAACAATATAGGCTCCTTCTTTGTCCCCAGACTCCCTTAACAAATGTGTCAGTTTAGTGAGTTGTTGAGTTGGAGACACTTTATAAACTCTGTGAAACTCTGTCTCTGACTCATTCTGCATTATTTGGACCTTCTTGTTCATTCAGCAAATGTCCTCCATATTTTGTGTGTTTTGTTTGAGGGGTGTCGTTTTGAGATCCTGTCATTATGAACGTCGCCATCTTGGTTTTGCTGGAGCCAGAAGTGACCATATTTGGATGAAAGGTGCTTCTTTTCTCTATTTTACTCTGAACTGGACAATAACTGACAAAACCAACATCATGTTGTGTTGAAGACGAGTTGAAACAAAAGATTGAGACCATAAACTCGTTAGGAAACTGATTACTGAAGTGATCAATCAAGAGAGAAGAAGCCTCATTTTCTCATAAGCTTCAGGCATCGCCCCCTGCTGGACATTAGGAAGAATACAGGTGCTTCAGCGTTGGCTTCACTTTTCAAACATATTTTAAAGTGTGTGTGTTGAATATAAATCACTGAGGTCACGTCGAGGTCATGCTTGTTTAAATATCATTTAAATAAATGATGTGAACCTTTTTTTTGTAAATTTAAGCACCAAAAATGTAAAATAAGCAGAGCAGTGAGTCACCTGAGGTCTATCAAACCACCTTTACATCGACCTGAATACAACTGCCTACAGTAACCTGTGTTTTGATTGTGGACTGATCCATGGTCATGTGTTTATTTTGTCATTACAGCCAGCATAGTTATGAGCCGAGTGCCGGAGGAGAATGAAAACACTGGCGGGATGCTGGATGAGGGGACCCGCTGCTCTAAGGCCCGTTCTGTGAAATCTACATGGGTGAGTGAGTCACGGCGCCAAACGTCTGATCCGGTCAGAGGTGACGGGTCCATGCAGGCTGCAGGGTCGGCTCAGGGCAAAGCTGTCGGGAGGTCAGCGAGGAAACATGTTAAAAACACGGACTGGAAGACGACCGGCTGCACATGACCGGAGGAGTTAAGACTGTTAATGTACGACCTCATAAGACCTCATGAGAAATGTGAGATTCAAGCCCCAAAATAACTTTAGAAACATTAAATTAAATCATCAAGCGTGCAAGTAAATGCAAACTAGCAACCAGCAGCATCACCTGTCAACATCCAGACTCCATTCTGACCTCAGCTACACACCTGTAACTCAGCTGTGGCAGAATGTGGACTCAAACACACCTGACGCAGAACTCAGACCTGCTCGCTGCTACACAAGGTGTCACCAGGTAGCTGTGTGCTGTGTGTGGATCGGAACATAATACATCTGAACCCAAATGTCTGTTCTAGGATCAGTTTTCACATGTAAACATCGGTATCTAACACTAAATCTGACAAAGTCATCTTACTTTTTAAAAAAAATCAAGTAAATTGATCATTTTAAGTTGTTTAAGCTACAAGTTTAAAACCATCTGATGTCAGTTTGTTCACCTTTTCTACAAAGTCTCGCTCTCGTGTTGCTGCCGGTGACACCAGACTGGGTTTTATTTGGTTCTGGGCTGGACAGGAAGTCAGACTCACCTGACTGCGTCCCTCCCGCCTGCTGCCAGCAGAGGGCGCCACATGACTGAAGAACTGATCTCAGGAGTGAAGCTGGAGGACTTGGTTTAGTTATTTCTCCTCTGATCGTGTCTGTTCATGTTTAATGGTTTTGTTCCTGTTAATGTTTTAGACTTTAGACAAACATCCTGTAATTAAGAACAGAAAGCAGCAGCAGGTGATGGTTGTTCATGCAGGTGATGACCTGATTTTGTGAGATCTACACTCAGGTGTGACTCATTCAGATACTTTGCTGTAAAACTTTACATTCAGCTCAGGTTCCTCTCGTGACTCATGATCATCACATTTCATCACTGATATAAAGTTTATACAGTTCAGCACCTTAAATACTTAATACACATGTGGACAGAAAATGAGTTTTAATACTAAAGTACATTAAATATCAGATAGTTCTCGAGTACTTTTCACTTTTAGGTAATATTTAAAGCTGCAGTATGTAAGATTTTCAGCCCAGTATTGCTGGAGTAACCGCTAACTGCTGCTAACTTTAGCCACCATTAGCTAGTTAGCTCAGTTAGGCGTGCAGCTAGCGCCCTGGGCACTGGGGAAGTGTTAGCATTTACACTGCTAGCGCGTGACTGGCTGGAGCTAGCTGGTTAGCATGTAAACAAGCTAACTAAAGCGGATATCTCTGTAGCACCGTAAACAGACGTCTTAACGTCAAAACTGGTATGTCTTCACATTCTTCGTAGTGACTTTGCAGGCTGCATCAGAGGCAAAGTCACTTGAAAACTTTAGACATAATGAAGATCTTCATCTTCTCATTAATGTTTCTTCACTAAACTACAGACTGCTCCTTTAACACAGTAACAATCCTCTGCGTACAGCGATTCAAACGTCAGCTCGTCACAAAGCGGCTCTGTTGTTTTGCGATGTGCTTCTTCGTGGATCGAAGTGAAGCGACAGCAGAACGACCGTGACGTTAAATAAAGTCTGCATGGATTCTGATGCAGGGCGTCGCGCTCAGACGGACCCTGCAGAATCTCTCCAACATGGGTGGTCTCAGCGGGAATCAAACCCATAACCCTGCCGTGTGCCGCCGCCTGGCTCCACCACGTCGCCCTCTCAGAACACCATGATGCGGTTAAGCGTCTTGTAAACAGACCTGCGAGCAACAAACAATGTCGGCGATGACGGAGGCGGATCGCAGGGGCAGCGCGACCCTGAGCGGAGCGGCCTGTCCCGGCCTGAATCCTCCAGGCCCGGCAGTGACTCCTCGGACCGGCCCGCGGGCTCAAGTTTGGCATTCCTTCACGCAGCCATCGCTGGCACACACAATGCATGATTAGGCAGCCTTGAGTGATTCGCACAGCAGGTCCTAACCCGCCAAATAACAGCCAGTCAGTCAGTCGGTCAATTAGAGTACGCATCAGGACACACACACACACACACACACACACACACACACACACACACACACACACAGTCAGAACACACTGCAGGTGTAATTATATTATATATTAAAGTTACAGCAAAAATTGCCGGAATTAAAATGAAAGGAATCAGTTTGTTTTCATGTTTCTGTCGAGCTGCAGGGAAAAAAAGTGTTTGAAGTGATTCTGAAATATATCCACAAATCTCCACCTGAGGATTTAGTTTCCTCCGTCATGAGGGTATATGATAGAGTGACGTAGCGATGGCATACTTTTGTAGGCTAACCCTAAATTTAGCATCGCTCTGGTTCCCTCTGTGAGACTTTTGAACTGGATTTTGGATTCAGCCGAAGAGAAAGTCTGTCTTTTCTTCAGAGCTCCAGGAGGCCGAGAGTCGGATCAGACGGAACAAAAACAAAAAGCCTCTGAGATTTTGAATTATTACAGAAAATACACAAGGTTCTGATCCGTCCAGGTTCTGTTGATCCAGATAGTCTCCACAGATGAACTCCACTCTGTGATGTGTGAAGCTAAATTAACTGTGTAGCAGTAAGAAGCTAATGCTAGGCTACAAACAGACGACATCACGGTCACATGACTGAAACGTCTCCACCACTAAGAGTCTTACTGCACAATTACTATCCAGGTTTCTATAAACTGATCAGTGTAAAGTTGTAAAGTCAGAGTTAGAACAGTGTGGAACTAAAGTGGCTGTACAGACGGACTAGTGAGTAGATGAGTCTCTGTGTTCGCTGTGACGACGTTTAATGTCCCCGACAACCTCTGTAGTCTCATTCAGACACTCGTTAGCAACCGCTAACTGTTTAACACACGGAGGAGCTTCAGAGTTAAACTGGGGGACATTAATGATGGAGTTTATGTCTTAAATATGTTCAGCCTGTAAACACACACCTTACTACACACAGTTAACTGAAAACACGTCAACACATTCACAGACTTTGAGTTCTTGCCGGGCAGCTGGGAGTTCTGTTAGCAGCTACTGTGGTTCACTACATTCAGCAAGTTCTCTTTACTTATTTAGACTAATAATTACACAAACAAACATCTTGTTTTAATTCCACAATCATAAAAACAAAAGAAAAATGGCTGCCACTGATGTTACTCGCTCCAAAAAGTCTGCCCGGCGCTAACAGCTCAGTGCTAACAGGGTTAGCTGCTAATCAAATCTGTTGCTACTCTGACGCTCTGTGCATAATGCTAGTTAGCTAGCTGCTGTACTGTGAGCATAGCACATCATTGTCATCGCTAACTGTATCCACCTAGCTAACGTCTCACTCATATTATAACAATGAACGTATGTATCAAGCTATTGTTACTACGTCAGCTAGCATGTTAGCATCAGGAAACTTTGGCTGAACTTTCTCTGCAACTCTTGTGTGACTAGTTTGCTAACATCTTTAGCAACATGTCCGCTGAGCTCTGCGGTCAGACTGCTCATCAGTGTTCAGGCTTATTCGACCTGCAACAGCCACAGATACAGTTTTTTAAATTCTGTTTATCAGAGCGTTTGATTAATCGATTGCTATCAGGAGCATGTTGACAGACTCCAGAATAACGTCCCGTCATCAGCTCTCACCTGGAATCTGCCGATAAGAAAATACAAACAAGAGAAAATTCCGATCAGCGAGCTGAAGCAGCGCGAGTGTTTTCTACATGAAGGCTCGTCGCAGGAATCACTCGGCTGCAGGTCGGAAATATTAATCATCAGCTGCTGTTAATGAGCGCCTGTTTCCACTTCAGCCTCCTCTCCAGGTTTGACAGGTGAGGCGTAAACAAAGCGCCGCGGCGTGGAGCTGACATGTCACGTTAGCAGCGCGGCGGCGGTGACGGAGGCATGGCCGAGCCTGTTCACCACGTCTCTCATTACTCTGTATTGTCTGAGCTCCCTGCCCTCCGCTTTAACTGTCAGTCACTGACGAACGCCCGAGGACACACACACACACACACACACACACACCTGACACATACATGTACAACACACACACACGCAGAGTTCATGATGAGAAGTGGATCAGAAACACTTTTCCTTTAACAGGAGAGAAATGTGGTTGATCCCGACGAGATGCAAACGTCTCTGCAGTCCACGATCTGAGACGCGACACAGAAATGAATAATGAGTATTTACACTCAATCAGCAATATCCCAGAAAATACGTCGTCTGCTGTAACGACACCTCAAACCTAAAACTCTGACCCAGAACAACAAACATCACCACAACAGAATAAACACATGAACAGAGTACGAACGTCCTTCCACACAGCTCTTGAATGTATAAAGATCTTGAACGCGTCACAGATTGTTGTGATGTTGTGAGTTTGTGACATTTTATTGAGCGCTTCAGTTGTTAACCTTGTTTTTACGGTCGTCTGTAAATATGTTTGTTCATTATGATAACGCTCTTTATAGAAATACAGATTATTGTGGAGTCAGAACACCTTTAGATTTAAACAGCTGCTGTGGTGTTAGAGGACGTTGTTCAGTGTTTTGTTCAGGAGCGTTCTGATGTTCTGACCCGTGATGATGAAGCTGGTCGAGCAGACGGGTCGTGGAGATCCAGCCTCCTCCTCCAGGAGCAGAGACGAACTCTCCACCTCTCGCTTCAACTTTATTTTAACCCTCTAAAATCTTTGGATCTGAACTCACCTGCTTCATCTTGTCGCTGGTGTCAGAACTTCAGTCTGAATAAAACTCATCTGTTGATTTAACTGATCTTTACTTCAAGTTCAGTCGTCTTCTTCTTTCTCCTCAAAATAAGCTAAACTCTGATCATTTAAATGTAAACCAGCTGATCGGAGGCGTGTCTGAAGATATTCATAGTAACTGTGTGGATGATCAGACGGATGTACAGTCACAGTTTGGTTACGTTGAGTTCAAATACATCTGTCACTTCTGTTGGCTTACGTTGACTTTTGGTTTCACACCAGCTGAATCTCCAGCCTCCATCCTAACCTCCTCCTCAGTGTCCCAATTCAGGGTCTGCATCCTTCAGAGGAGCATTTGAAGGCCAGTTACGTCACGGCTGTCTCAGTCTGAAGGCTCCTCCAGATGCTCTTTCTTCTCCCTGTTTTTGGAGGATGCACCGCTATGATCCGTCGTGGCCTCATATATCCCAAGATTCTTTGCGCGCCTGAAAAAAGAAGACAGAAAGAAAAAAATAGAAAAACATCACGTGGCGTAGATCGTCACTTTCGCGGGCCTGGGCGGCAGAAATCGCGACGTAAGGGTAAAACATCTGGTGACACAACCAGGAAATGCTCCAAAGTCGAGACAGTCACATTTAACATCGGCTGACGTGGTTAACAAGGTCTCTGATGGACTCGCCTTCAAAGACCACAAAGTCCTTCAGAGGATGCAGACCCTGAACTGAGACACAGTCGTGGACTTTATCCCTCCTTACGTCCTTCTCTGCTGCTGTAATAATCAGCGCAGCCACTAGAGGTCACCACCTCACAGGAGACACATGTACATATCAGATGTAATAATCTGACACCCGGAGACGCATTTATGATTCTACGAGCTGACGAGTTTCGTAGAGAAACGTTCAGGAGCTGCACACAAAGTTAACCAACACTCAGACGGATGCTGGAGGGGTTTAATTAGCTGTGTGTAAATAATTTAGACAACAGAATTATTTGAAATAATGAAATTCACTAGTTTACTTTCACTTTTGGTGAATCAAGACGTTCAGAAATTTGTTGTGAAATAACCAAAACATTTTCAAACTTCAGCAGAAATGTTTACGTTCCTGTCAAAGTCGTCGCTCAGAGTGAGAAGCTAAATGAGAAAACATGTTTTTTAAAATCAGCGACAAGCTGAAAAAAAGCCTCATTGTCCTCCAGCATCACTGTCGCGGCCCGGCAGACTTCTAAATGTCATCCTGCGGATCAAAATGAGACGAGGAACTGTTCAGACCTGCACACAGAGAGAGATAACCAACATTCAGATAGTTCATGATTATTTGGCAACTTTTACAGAAAAGAAACTGCAGAAGATTCTCTTTAAAATCAGTTCCAGCCAAATCGTGAAATTCAGTAACTTTTCTTACAAAAAAATACAGAAATCTGTTGTGAAATAACCAAAAATTGTTCCAACTTCAGAGAAGTTTGTGCTCACGTCAGAAGATAATTGATCAAATATGTTTTCAGGGTTTTCTCCTCTCTGTTGTGAAATCTGTCAGTTGCTTTAAGATGAACACCTTTGTAACGTTCTCACCCTGTCGCACTCGTTCAGGTGTGCGTCATAAACACACCTGACAGACCGAAGCGTCGCGTTGATGCTGATATTTGCATCGGCAGTAATTAGAGCCTCAGTGAAGCCGGCTGTCAGGACGCAGGAGGAATGTGGGGAATGTGGTTTGAGCCGCAGCTTTCATCGCCCTGCCGCTGAACTTATAAGGACAAACGCATCCATTCGGTCGTCAGAACCGACTGTGACCATTTCGGGGCCGGGCTGGCGTCGGCGCCGCGGCTCCTCGCTTGTTTGTTATGGCTGGCGGACCGACGATGTGGGGATTATGATTATTGTGCAAGCGCCACAACAACAACACAGACAGCGGAGAGGAAGCGCGATTGCAATCGGAACGACGGTTTTTCTTGCCGCCATGGTCAATGCCGGTGTGTTCTCTGGAAACAAGGGGCATTGTGGGAGCTTCTCCTGACCTCGGCGTGAACCTGGTGTTGGTGATCTCACCTGTGATGGCAGGTTATCTCCTCCTCCTCGCCCCTATGAATCCAACACCCATCCGCCATTTTGGTGCCTCTCCGGGCAGTTTTACGCTGCACCTGCGGTATCTCCACCTGGAGGGCGGTTGGTTTTGTTCGTCTTCTCCGCGAGAGCCGTCCCGCAGGCCTCGTCAGTCGATCCGTATCTCAGTGGAGGCGACGTGCACGCGGCCACATTCCAGCGGGGATTTGCAGGGCGGATCGGGGAAACTCATCTCCACCCCGGATTAAAACTCAGATGCTCTCCTGATAGCGAGCGCTGGATACTTCCCCCCGCTGCTGTGCGTTCCAACAGAACTGCTGATGTCCACAAACAGAAACACATTCGTCACTCACATGTTGGAACCAGAAACCTTCTCCCGAACACATCAGGTCTCTGGGCTCCTCAGCGGCTCTGAAACCTTGTCAGAGCGCCAACACTTGGCACCCTTCGGGATAATTAAGACCGGTCACGCCCCACAACCCCCCTCGCTCGCCGTACCCTCTTATCCCCCCCACCCTCCCAACGCTCCCTGGCAACAGTATCCGCTCCGTCGCCGCTTCTTCCACTTCTCCTGCCAATCACACTTACTCCACCATCTGCCTGGAATGGCGCTGATAGAAAACGCCCTAAAGTGCTGGTGCCGGGCCAGAACCGGCTGTCTGCACGCCGATTAATGGCTGACGGTGAAGACGGAGGAACGAAAGCGCCGAGTCGTCCTCCGTCTGAAGGCCGGAGAGCTGCTGCCTCTGCTCGGATCGACACAACAATGTGAGGAATTCTCAGTCTGTCACCTCGGATCAGAACGCTGCGTCGGTCCGGGTCACAGCGCCGCGGCCTTCATCCTCCTCCTCCTCCTCCTCGTTATGATACGGAGGTGTTCCTTGTATATAACCGGAGCGCCGCCTTCTCAAGTCGGGAATCTTGCTCCTCGCCGTCTGTGTGAAAGTTACAAGTTTCTGATCCTCCAGCGAAGGTCGTAACTGTGTGATGGCGTTCAGTCCGACAGCTGAACAGAAACGTCCCACAGAGACGCCCGACAAGACCAGACAACAGTTACGTGACTAAAGTCATACGTTTGAAAAGTCGCCGCCACAGATGAGCGTGATGATTACGTGACGCGATTTCTTTATCTCGCCGTGTGTTTGTCGCCTTCCACGATGGTGTCGTTGTCGTTACTCTCTGGGAACTTAAATACAAAACAAAATCAATAAACTTAATGAGGAAAAATCACCGAGTCTTCAGCGAACGTCCCCAGAAAACAGCGTCCCTCCTCGTTAGTGAGAGTCAGACTGCTGTTCACTGACGGCAGGTAAGTGATGATGTCATTCATGTCTCCTGCAGAGCAGCGAGTCTTCACACTCACCTGGAGAGACCGGTTGTCATGGACACGGATATTAGACGATCAACAGCCCGAGGTTGAAGATCTCCTCACTGTGCCTCCTTTTATTTAATATTTAATATTTACCTCCATCAGGAGTTCAACATCAGCTCGAGGACACTTCGACCTCTCTCCTCCCCGAGCCGCCCGCCGCCTGACGGTCCAGTCCGAAGCCTCCCGACTCGCTCGCAGGCTCGACGGTGTCGCCTCGATGATACCGAACCCAAAGAGAGAGAGAGAGATCTCACTGATCCTGGTGTCGCTGCGTTGGTTACCTGTTGCTTTTACAGTTGATTTTATTGATTAATCACATGTTATTTGCTGATGTTTTATTCCCCTCCGCCTCCTCTCACTCCCTGAGACCCTCACATGCATCTGTTGTTGTTCTGAGGTCTAAATTAAAGATCATCATCTTTTAAATCACCTTTTATTGCCTTTCTGTGATTTTATCTGCTGAATGTTGCATGTTTTACTCTCTTATTACCTTTTATCTGCTCTGTTTTATTAGGTTTTGTGAAGCACTTTGTCGCTGTGTGTGTTTGGAAAGCTGCTATAAAAAACAAAGTTAAAGAGACAAAATGAACCGCAACATGTTTGTGCCTGTTAATCAGAGCAGAAATGAAAAACATGAGATTAATAAACGGCCTCGGGGACGAGAGGATCACAAGTAGTTATCGTTTGTGATGTATTTTTACATCTTCTGAAGAGTCGTGGTGCTCGACTGCTCCGTCTCGTGTCGACGCGACGCTCCGCCAAACAAACGGGAACATTTCGGTGCCAGATTTGTCTCGAACTCCTCCAAAAAGTCGTCGTTTGAGAATGTAGAAAAATGATTACTGGGGGAACATAACCCGTCTCAGTTTACGCTGTAAAACACTCACTTTCCTCCCGCCTATTATTAGTTCGCTGTCACCTTAGCCCGCCGCTAATCCGGCCTCCGCCCCGCGCTGCTGTCAGAGCTGCACGGCTGCCTCGCCCACCTTTCTTCTCCCCCGCGGATGAACTCTTCAACCCTTCAACTCTGCCCTCGTCCCGAAGGGCTTCGCGTCTTCTCTGTCTGCCTGTGACCTTTTAAAAGCCCGTCGTCTCACATACGTGCCGACACGCCCACGCCGTCATGTCACCTCTTGCCCGGCTTTGCGAGTCCTGCGGCCATGTTGGATATAGACGCGGCCTTGACGAGGGCCAACTACAGATGTGTCATCGACGAGTCTGCACGCAGAGGAAGAAGCAGGAGGCTTCAACCATCTGTCGGTCGGAAATACACATTCCAGGCACGAGCAGCGACACGACATCTGTCGTCACGTGGGCGCCGACTGGTCGTACTGCTGGAGCAGCTGATCCATTGTGAGAAATCTGTTTATGTTCCACTTCAGAATAAAAGTGCTTCATGCAGTCGGAGGGTCTCTGAAGCATTTATATTTATATTAATAAAGCTGCGACACGTGCAGGTCTGCATTGTGTCGGTGCAGAAGGAAACTGTTGGACTCTGATGCTGGATTCATTTCTTAAGATGTGAGATCGGACACGGCAGGCGGCCCGTAAAGGTCCAGTGTGTAGGTTTAAGGACTCCATGTAGTCGTGTTGCTTCAGAACGAGTCGTTTATATCGACACAGTCATTCAGGATTCATCTGAACAACCGGAGCAGCTGGAGATTCGTTTTAAAACTGATCAAATTAATCAGAAGGAACATTAAACGTCTCCAGAAGCCCAAAACTGACCTGAAGACACGTTATTCACATCTTCAGTGTCGCGGCTAAATACGGTAAAATAACAGATTTTCATCTCTGGGGCTTCTGGAGAATGAGACGAGGGGACGGGATGTGCTAACATGCTAACATGCTAACAGATTTCTGACTACATGGGAACACTTAAAAGTCTTCGTATACATTAAATCGGTTGCAGTTTATTTAGATGTGACGGTTCCTCCGTGTGTCGTCCCGGTCAAATAATCCAATAAATAAAAGAAGAGGAACAAAATGGAGGAACCAAAGTTACAGGATGCTTCACAAACTGCAACAAAGGACAGAAACAAAACAGTCAATAACATTAAAACCTCTGATTTAACTTCATCCACACGCCTCTCTGACGCCTCTGTGGGGTCAAACGGCGGCAACTTCCAGCTGACAGGTCACGTGTCTGTGTGTGTGTGTGTGTGTGTGTGTGTGTGTGTGTCGTTGTCATGGCTGTGGCGCCGCTCTGTCCGCCGAACGCCACGTCGCCTCCTCGGGCTCCTTCGCTCCTTTATGTCGCTTTTTATATTTCTGCTTTTCTTCTCCGAAAAGAGACGAGCCAAAAAAGAAAAACCCCTGGAGGCGAAACACAGAGAGAGAGAGAGCGGCAGTGACGAGGACGGCGAGGACGAATCAGAGCGAGAGGAGAAACTCAACACGAGGAGTCAGTGTGACACAAACAGGGGTCAGATGTCAGGAGAGCAACAAGATGGCTGCCAGCGGGAGCGCTTACAGAGTTCCTCTCAGTGTTATTTTATTCTTTTTCTTTTACTTGAATCACTTTAGTTTTTCTTTCTTCTTTCATTTGTCAGGAGTCGTTTTATTTTAACAGAACTGTTGAGAACCGACGTGTAACTGATCCAGAGTCTGTTTTCTCTTATATGTGCAGTGGATTTAATTCAGGAACACTTTAAGTCCAGAACACATTATTCTAGGATTAAATGGGGACAAATAGCGACAGTAAAAAGTAAAAACTCCACCGTCAAACTGTCACAAGATGGCTGCCGACCTCTGACCTTTTCATCCTGATGCTTCCCAGAAACTATAAATGTGATGAAAAGCTGCCAAACAGAATCACACTGAAGAAGAAGAACATCACGACACGTCCAAAGAATCATGTTTGAACAGATGTAACGATCAAGACGTGATTGATGATCAGAGAGAATCATCACTCGAGCGTCACTTTTAATTTTCACTGAGAAAACTATAACAATCCTGCTGACGTGACGCTTGTTGGCGTCTCGCACACATCAGAAACACGTTCTGTCGGGCGACGCGTCGCTGCAGCTCGGACGCACTCCGCGGTCGGCCATTTTGTGATTTTGATCATATATATTTGGATTAATCGCGAAGCGTTGCGTAGATCCTCTATGTCACCACACGTCCTGCACTCAGACATCATCTCAGTAACAGTGTGAACAGCACACACACACACACACACACACACACACACACACACACAGCCGGTGTATCTGTAAACTGATGCCTGCACAATCACAGAAAACAGGTTATGAGGAAGAAATTAACCCCGTTTAATGGAGGCCAGATGGATGGATGAAGAGCAGAGAAGACGGGAGGCGGGAGGCCGGGGGAGGGGGGAGGAGGGGGAGGAGGGGGCATGTATGATCTCACTGCTCATCCTAATGAATACATAAAGGCGTATTCTGGAGCCCTCCGTGTCCCACCAGAGCCGGGGCATTATGGCGGCGGCGGCGGCGCGTCTTTGTTCTTCCTCGCAGACGGGCGACAGTGAAAGCAATCTGTCCTGTAGCGGGCTGCATCCAGCAGCCGGGCCCTGATAAGGAGACCCCCTGGCCTCCCCGCTAGTGTCTGGTCCAGCGGGCTAAGCTTCGCCTTTCTAATCCCTCCAGAAGAAGGAAAAAAAAAGTGCTTTGATTATTTGCTGACCAATAAAACCCAGCCGGAGCGCGGAGGTGGCGTTTGGTTCTGGGGTTGTCGAGGAAGGCGGAGGCCTTTGATTGGCACGTTTATTGGACGCCATTTATCAATTCTGGTGATCTGTCGGCCCGCTTAATAACGTCCGCAGGATCAAGTTGCTTTTTGTTCAGCTCTTTTTCTTCTCTTTCTTCTCTTCTATCAGCGTAAAAACAACGACTTAGAGGACGAGGCGCTCTGAAAGGAGCTAATCTGGCGGCGTGGAGAGGCCCGGTTCAAAAGGCCCACGAGGTGCCACTCAGGCTACGAGCCAGGACGGCAGGTACGCTGTCCGGTCCAAAACCTGGACCACAAAGGCCTCATTACAGCACACACAGCCCCCCTTCAGATCCTGTAACCTGCCACGCAAACGCTCCACGATGCAAATGAGCCTCGTAGGTTTGGGCGAGATAGCAGCGCCGCTGTAAGCTATGCAAAAATATTCACAGTTCCAAAGCTGGAGAATGAGGAGAAAAATAATAAGATATGAAAAGTAGGAGAAGAAATTATTATATTTGGCTTTGCTGGCTGTATATTTAGGCCGTCTGGAGTGTGCTGGGGATTTGTTTCCGTCTATCACCTTTCCCTCCCTCCCCCTGCTCGCATCATCTTCCTCTAATTAAAGTGTTTGTTGTCACCCTCAGATCCGGAGTGTGAAATCAAGTTAGCAGTTTATGTAAGAGCCGTGGTGGAAATCAAACACTTTGTTATTCAGAAAGACAGCGACTTCAATCACTGCGAGCTGGGATATATGTTCCCATTGTTGACGCTGCTATCTGCATGCTAAGCCAATTTTCTACTTAAGTCTCCCAGCTTTTAAAAAATGTTATTTGGTTCCCTATGTGGTCTTAATTCTTACCCCTCGCTGATAAGCGCCGCCGCGGCAGCCCGGGAAAATATAGGCCCAATTATAGAGGACTTTAAATTCCAAATCATTCTTGGGAGAATGGAAAAAATAATTTTAATGAAAAAGTCGAGGAGGAGATGTATTTTGAGGTCCGATGGTCCGTTTCACAAACCTCCTCCTCCTCTTCACCTCCTCCTCCTCCTCTTCACCTCCTCTTCACCTCCTCCTCCTCCTCCTCCTCCTCTTCACCTCCTCTTCACCTCCTCTTCACCTCCTCCTCCTCCTCCTCCTCTTCACCTCCTCTTCACCCCAACAACACTCGTCCAGCTGCGTTTAAGACTTTAACTGAAGAGCTGAAAGACACACGGGACGGAAAATTAAAAACTACAATCACTGATTCTCCAGCAAGACTCATCTGATCTCTGCACAATATCTATACATATACAGACAGACAACATTCCTCTCAGCTGTAAGCAGCTGAGCACAGATATATTAAACATTTCTAACATATCATTGATTGTGTGACAGTCGTCTCTGGCTGAAGTATATTAGAGTGAAAATCATTCCTGCACACGTGATTATTTCTGAAGACGCCAACAAGATAAACCACCTTTTTAATAAATCAGATCAGACGTGAGTGCAGGAATGACTCTTTTCATCGGATATTGAACTTTTTAGGGATCTGATTCTGAAGTTGTGTGTGTGTGTGTTGACTCACAGTGATGCAGTCTGTAGTCCTGAAACCCAGAAATCAGTTAGCATGTTAGCATGTTAGCACATCGGGTTTTTCTAAGTCTGTGAGTTTTTGGTAATAAGGTGTGTGTTCACAGGCTGAACATATTAAATCATCATTAATGTCCCACAGTTTGATCCGGAAGCTCTTCGTGTGTTAGAAGCAGTTAGCGGTTGCTAACGAGTGTCTGAATGAGACTACAGAGGTTGTCGGGGACATGAAACGTCCTCACAGCGAACACGGAGACTCATCTACTCACTAGTCCGTCTTTACAGCCACTTTAGTTACACACTGTTCTAACTCTGACTTTACAACTTTACACTGATCAGTTTATAGAAACCTGGATAGTAATTGTGCAGTCAGACTCTTAGTGGTGGAGACGTTTCAGTCATGTGACCGTGATGTCGTCTGTCTGTAGCATTAGCTTCTTACTGCTACACTGTTAATTTAAGGATCAGAAGCTTGTGTATTTTCTGTAATAATCCATAATCCAGTTTAAAAATCTCAGAGACTTTTTGTTTTTGTGTTTGTAACTGTGAACTATGTTCTGTCTGATCCGGCTCTTCGCCTCCTGGAGCTCTTAGGAAAAGACCGACTGTCTCTTTGGCAGGTCAGCTAACCGTTAGCATCAGCCTCACACCATTAGCTGTGTCTCAGTTTGGGGGGCGCGTCCTTCGAAAGCTGGATTCAAGGACCGAATGCATCACAGCGGTGCAACAAACCTTCCAATTTCAAAGGGTTCTTTCAAATGCCAGTTTACAGTTATGTGGCACAAGATGATTCGATGTATCCCGAGGGGAACATGAATGTGTGAACCAAACTTCACAGAAGTCCATCGGAACCAGAAGAACGGTAAGAGGATCAAAAGTCATGAGGCAGAATGTGAACCAATCCATCCAGAATGAGTGAAAACTCTGAGGTGCTGGTGACCAAACTCAGGAGGATTCACCCTCTGGGGAACATGAACATCTGGACAAAGGTTCACGGTAATCTAACCAGCAGTTGTTGAACGATGAAGTCGACATCATTAACCTTCGTTGCTTTGGTTAGCTTCAGTTAGCATCTACGACCATCAGTCAGATCAGTATTTATAATCAGCGAGTAGAAACAGAAGCTGTAACTCTGAGAACACCTTCTGCAGTTCAGCAGCTCCGTCTTTGATTTCAGAAAGCCGTGCGCGCTGCACATTATTTCCACACAGCGAGCTCCTCCGTGACGGCGCCAGCCGCGGTTGCTAGGAGATTTGTGATGAAACTCCAAAGCCTCTATTGATATCAGTCAGCAGCGTTATTGTCCAGCTGGGTGGAGGCCCGGCCAGGTGTTGCATCCTGTGAAGATAAATAAGCCGGCGTGGCGTGGAGAAGACCTCGGCCGGTCCGGAGACTCAGACCCCCGGCCGGCTGCAGCTGCTGCCCAGACACGCAGCCTGGTTTTGGGGGGACAGGTGTGGCCTGATGTGGGCCCGCTGAGGTGCTCCGGTGACAGCGACCTGGCAGAGATCTAACCCCGCCGTCCCCCCCGACTCCATCTTCCATCACCACTAACCCCCACACCCCTTGGGGGGAAACAGGATCTGGTCCAGAGGGATAACAGAAGAGGAAGAGAATCCAATTCCTTATCCAGCCTGGCAACCGACTTAATTCCATTTTTGGCAGCCAGCGACCAGACGACTGCTGCTGCTGCTGCTGCTGCTCCACCGCCTGCAGCCTCTCCGAGCTGAGCAAGTATACAACCGTCTGAAGGGAGGGAAGGAAGGAAGGGAGGAAGGAAGGAAGGAAGGGAGGAAGGAAGGAGGGAAGACAGGAAGGAAGGAAGGAAGTGAGGAAGGAAGGAAGTGAGTGAGGAAGGAAGGAAGGGAGGAAGGAAAGGAAGAATTTTAGAAGGTCTATTCTCTCAGAGGATTTAAGTTGTACAAATCGAGGGAAAATGAAGATATAAAAGAAAAACAGATTTATTTGATTTCCATTCATTTTCAGAATAATCTTCTGTGTCCTAAGATGTTGAACGTGGTTGAATCTACCGTTAGCTAGCGGCTCATCAAATACGTCGGCTCACCTAAAAAAATACTGCAGCTGTCCGTTCAGACGCTCATCAATCAGGAGGTGAAATGATTTCTCAGATCTCCTGAGTTTATATGACTCCCAATATACAACACAGAAGAAGAACAGATTTATTACACATGCACACATTTTAAATTGAAAAAGGCCTTTAAAGAGCGAGAGAGTCCGAGTCAGCAGCAGGCTGGATCGGTCACACGCTGGACGTTCACCCACAGATATCGGGTTTGATCAGTTTGGTGTTAAAACACATTGACGATCCGCCTCATCCTGGTTGTTTACTGATATTTTAAACAGCAGCGCTGACAAACTGATCAGCAGGGTTCCCAACACGTCACACACACGGACCGTGGAGTGACACTCCCTCACTGCCGGCAGCAGATTTGGTGTAACTGCAGCTTCAGATGGGGATTCGTAAATTGTGGTACAGCTCCGGTTTGTTGCTCCGTCAAACTCCATCAGCTGGCTTTGGGTGCAGCGCTGCTGGAGCTGCGAGATCGAAGAGTTTCCGTGATAATTAGAGAATCATGAATCGATCAACAACAAACAGACAAAAGGTTCGTGATCCCAACTGACGGACTGGAAAAAGGATGTTTGGATTTTTTTTAGGTTTTTGTGTTGTTGAGTGTTTCACTATGAAAATTAACTGGATGTTGTGTTGTAGTTTCGGTGTTTATCTTCTGTCTCGTGGGGAAAGGCTGCATATTATCTATTATTGCTGACTCGATCAGGTGCAGAGCTGACTGCTAGCCTGAAGCTAAAGATGCTAACCATGCTGCCATCACATGACTGTTGTCTCACTGTTAATGATTCATGTTCTTGTCCGTCATCATGTTTGTTGTTCTGCCACAAATCACTGAGGCATCTTCTGTCCGAGTCGGACTCTGATTAACTTCCTCCAACAGGCTCGTAACGATAACGGCGTTCAGCATCCGAGGAGACGCAGAGATTCAGAACTGATGGAAAGAAAGATGAAATAATCTGACTTGGCGTTAGGAGGAAAGACAGAGATGGCAGAGGAGGAAAAGGAAAGAAACACCTCCCTCCCGTCAGCCCACATCAGAGGGAACCAGCAACAGTTCCAGTCGGCTCGCCCCGTAAGAGTCGACCGCTGAGCCGACCAGATTGAAAAGGAGGAGCCGAGGCCGCGGAGCATGAAAGAGGATAGAAGAAGAAGAAGAAGAAGAAGACAAGAGAATAAGAGAGAGTGAGAAGAAAGGGGAGAGGAGGAGGGGGAGGAGGGGGACACCAGAAACAAGAGGGGAGGGTCAGCGTTCAAACGACCTCCTCCCCGTCACTTAGAGGCTGCGGGGGGGTCAAATTATTAACACTCCCGCGGCCACTTTAAAGATGACAAAGGAGAGGAGGGGGGCGCTGATGTTTCACCCAGCCGGTCACCCCCGCTTTAATTAGTCACTAAATTAACCCACACACACACACACACACACACACACACACACACACACACTGGAGTTTGAGTGTCGTTGGTTTGTATTTAAATTAAAATCATCATTTTTTTAAATGTATTTTTCAGCTGATAAAAATAGAGAAAGTAAACATAAATATCTGTCGTTGCCTTTAGTGTCTGTTTAAAGTACTCGAGTAAAAGTAAAGTTACTTTGGTGAAAGTGAAACTCACCTATATGAACAGAACTGGAGTTAAAGTTTAAAGTATCAGGAGGTTATTTAGAGGCACTTTATAGAACCTTGATCAATAATAACAATATTCAGTGTTTTTCTGATTATCAGAATCTGTTTTTTCTCTTTTTTTAATCTAATTGCTGATAAAATAAATAAATTTAAATATCTTGTTCTTTGGCTCTGATGCCGCAAAGTAACTAAAGTAATCTAAACACATATACACAAAAACTGTTGTGGAGGTTGAAGTATGAAGTAGCAGAAAGCAGAAATAAAGTAAAGTACCTGTAAGTAGATCAACAGGACAGCACTTCAGTATATCTGCTTAACTACGTGCCGCTACGTCCGTCCATTTTAAATATTACAAATGAAGCCAGACGGACGGAGAGAAAAACTCTGGCGCCACTCTTTGGTTTGTGGACGACCATTGTGGAGTGGAGTTTAGCATCACAGCTGACGCCATCTTGTTTTTTATTTTGGATCCATGAGTGACCATATTTGGACGAGAGGATGGATCGTCTGATTGGATCTGACTGAAAAGAGAAACAAATAAACGTTTTGTTGCCAACTGGGCTCAGAAACGGTCGTAAACAAGATGAACGCCACAATAAATCTGCTCACACTGACGAGGAGGATCCTGCTTCATCGTCTGTTTCACACTTAGCGGGACGATATTTTACATCAGGTTGTGTTTCAGAAGTCTTAAACTGGAGACTGACGTCATTAACGCTTCAGGAAACTAACTGAGCTCATAAATACAGAGAGAAGTCGGCTCACTTTCTCATAAGCTTCCATACAATCAGACTTCTTCTTGAAACCAGTGGAGTCTGAACAACCTGAACACGGCGTTTAGAGGATGGATGGCTGACGAGGCGGCGGTCGCTCCCCGCTGTGAGGTCCAGACGCCGGCGCTCTCTCCCCAAATTGATTCAGTTTAACGGATCTCATCTCGATCGGCGCTCAGAACTTAATTCTTTGTTTTATAATTTGCTCTTAATCGCCTTCGCTGCCTGCTAATGACGAGGCTGCAGCTAAAGCTCCTCATTGTGAGCCCCTAAAGCTCTTAGATAAATAAGATTAGCACAACATCCCGAGTTACATTTGTGAATCAGACGAGCGCTATCAGATCTGCCGGGCGAGTTATCAGAACCACCCGTCCACCGGGCCTCCGTCACTTAACGAGACCGGCAGCTGACACGAGGCTGACGACAGCCTGTTTCCTGCTTATGGACCAGACTGAGTGAGTCTGTGGGAGAAGAGAGTGAATTAATAAAAAGGTGACAGACTGCTGATCAGCTTGTTAGCAGGAGAATAAACAGAATTGCTTAGTTTGAACTCATTTGAATCAGGAATTTACAGGTGAGACACGTGAAGCTCCGGCCACCTGCAGTTGAACCGTCCTACGTTACGTCGTGTTGAATGTGTTCAAGCTTCTCTCCGAGATTTCAGCTGATTTCAGTTGTTTCATGACCTAAAAGTCTCTCTCCGCGCAGCAGTAAAACAACATCCCCAGTGTTTGTTTTCGCTCGGCTGACTTTAATCCCGGGGGTTTCTGGTGCTGTCAGTCAGAGCGGTGACAGCAGCACCTCGAGCCGCCGGCGCCCGGCGCAGCGTGCAGCGACTCGTTACTGCAGCGCCACGAGGAGAGTCGATCACAAACAAACAGAGGAAACCCTCCCCGGGTGAGGCGCAATTAGCAAAACACCTTCAGAGCAATCGGGTGACGACAAACACGGGAGCAACCAAGAGACAACAGGCCGCCGGATCTTTGTGAGTCATGTTCGAAGTTATTCTCCTTCAAACATGATTCATTTTTTATTTACGGTCCAAAAAGTTTCATCGGCATCTTCTGAGTTAGATATTTGTGTGTCTGTGGTACGACAGACTCAGACTCCAACAGTCTCACCTCCTGCACAACTGTTCCAGTCTGTTATTTTATATTCTGGAATATTCCAAACCGGCTGCACCAAACATCAGTCACATAACGTTTGATTCTGCACCTCAAGAGTTACGTTTTCATTCAGTGATTTGCATCAACGCAGGAAGTTTTCTGTCTGTTGTGTAACTGAGCAGTAATAAAGCTGCAGACTGCAGGAAGAGGGAAGTTAACATAAAAATGTTGCCACTGATCAAAATCCTTTTTTTTGCTTGTTTCCTGTTTCTGTTTGTTTCCGTGTGTCAGTAAATGTTTTCTGGTTGTTGTTGACGTACGTACGATGTTTTGTGCGTCTGTTAGACAAACTGTTGCGTCGATGCTGATTATTCCGAAAAACCAATAAAGAGACTCTTGTTGGTGTCGGGGCTCAAATTACATGACCAAACCACAGACCGCTGTTCAAGACTGGGTTTCAACATCCAGCAAGCCTGAAACCACTGGAACGCTTTCAGTCACTGGTACGTTTTTAAAAGTCGTTCCTGCAAAACTCCCTTTTTACTTCTCTTCTACACTTGAAAAGTGGAAATGTTCCACGTTCTCTTGATGTTTTTGCAGTTTGTTGTTCCTAAAGTCTGAACTGAGTTGGGAAATAAAGCTTTTTAGGTTTTGGGAAAAATTTACAGAGTGAACATTCAGAATATTGAACCGTTTTAAAACATTTGGTGAAAACTCTGAGTCCAGGTAATTACGTTACGTCAATTAATTACATCTCCAACACGTCACATACAGCAGCAGCTCGGCCTCGTACTGAATAATTAACGTGTCAGACTCACCGCGTGACGTTTTTAGGCCTTTATTCTGCCGATTGAATCATTACTGACCAGATTTCACCAAGTTAACAAACTCTTCGTAAATATAAGCTGTGAAATCACTCAAACTTCTACTGTTTCCTTGTCCTGCTGCTTTATGCTTCTATTTTTATGGGAGACTCACGTTTAACAAAGTAATATTTTAATACGATATCTTTGCTTTTACTCAAGTGTGACTTTAACAACACTGGACAATCAGTATTTATTGTAAACTTTGTGTAGTTTACCATGTATACGGAGGTGTGAGAGCTTCTCAGATCCTCTGTTATGTTTCAGACGTTAATAGAAGCGTTAACAGAAAGTTGGATGGAAACAGATTCTGCTGCCGGTGAGTTTCTTAAATACTTTAAGAATCGTGACTCTGCCGTCTTAATTTTTCAGGTTTACCAAACTGAGTCCACGTCATCCTGAGCTGCCGTTAACTGAACGCTCACATGCATCATACGGTGACTTTATTTCACTCTCAGCTGTGATAAATCTGTAAATTCTGAGTTTGACGTTAAACCAAACGTCTTCGTTTTGTCACCTGCTGAACCCTCGACGACCATCAGCTGGTTTTAGTAGTTTTATGTGTTTCTTGTGACTCCAGCCGGTCCGATTCCTCCGGAGAGAGAACTGAATCTCATCTGCATGTTTGTGTCGTTTCGTCCGAGGAGGTTTTCTTTTTTCCATTAGTGCTGAAACTGACCTGGATCGCGGCTCAACAGAACCACATTCCTCTCTGGCACTCCAAGACTCGACTTAATGGGGATTCCCTGGAAGGCACCGGCTCTCTTTTTTCTTCTTCTTCTTCTTTTTTTCCTCCGCTGCTTCTTTAAGTGTTAATCCTTGGGAAACTTCCACCCGTAGCGGCTTGTTTGAAGCGAGCCAGTGGCTATCCGACTAAGTACGGCCCCCAGTCATCTGAATCATTAGATTAGGCTTAGGCACGGCCCCGACAAAGAGATTCCCTATCGCCGTTTGTTTCAAGGAGAGGCCCCAGCTTCAGCCAGCACGGCCTTCAGAAGTGAGAGGCACTCAGAGAGCAAATACATCAAACGCAGGAACCTGAAAACAAGATGCACTCCAGTTCTGCCGGGTCGGATTTACCCCGTACGTGCACCGGGTCACTGAAGAGCGGCTGTCTGCTGAGGGAGGTTTAGTTTGAAGGAGCAGAGAAACAGGAAGCAGCAGCGTGACCTTTTATTAACGTCCGACATCGAGCGGTCTGATGAAAACACTCGTTCATCGTCGACATTAAGCGTTAATTAACTCAGTCGACCTTTAATGAAGAGTTATAGTCAGAGGACGGACGAGGTGTGCAGACGTACAGTCCAAAAATACAGAAGTGTTAATGAACTCGTAAATAAAAGCTGTGAAATAAACGTACAATATATTACGGACACGTGACATGTAGTCGAGTAAAGTACGTTAACATGCCGTAAAACGTACGTAACGTACGCGGAACAACAATTTATAGGTACTTTAAAGTTAACCTCACTCATAATAATAATAATAATAATAATGATGATGACAAAAAGTGTAAGTAAATTAAAATGACGTGTAGTGAAGTAAAAGTAAAAAGTGGCTAAAGACAAAAATAATAAAGTAAAGTACGTATACATGCTGTAAAACATACGTAACGTATTCGGAACAACACTTTACGGATACTTGTCCTTTAAAGTAAATGTTAACCTCACAATAACAATAAAAATATTAATAATAATGGCAAAAAGAATGAAGTAAATTAAGTTAAAATGACATGTAGTGAAGTAAAAGTAAAAAGTGGCAAAAGATAAAAATACTAAAGTACGTTAACGTGCTGTAAAACATACGTAACGCATGCAGAATAACACTTCAGAGGTACTTTAATGTTAACCTCACTCATAATAATAATAATGATAACATTAATAATAATAATGATGATAATGACATAAGCTTTAATAAGTAAATACAAATGTTAAGTTTAGCTTTTATCTTAAGATGTCATTCCTCCGTACATTTAGTCAATAACGTTTTGCAGCAGTTAAAAAACTTTCTCTGTCAGTTTGAAGGAATCAAAAGAAATAAAATGAAAAATTAATTGGAAACTCGCTGAATTTCCAGACGTTTGAGGTGGAGCTTATAAACTTCAAACTTTAATTTACTTAATGCTTGTTGTCATTATCATTATTATTATTAGTATTATTATTATTACAACAAGTGAAGTTAATGGTACGATAAGTACCTGTTAAGGGTTATTCCACATACGTTACGTATGTTTTACAGCATGTTAACGTACTTTTAGTATTTTTTTCTTATGCCACTTTTTACTTTCACTCAACATCATGTCAGAATAATATTTTATGTTTTGCTCATTGTTAGTTATTTCATAGCTTTAAGTTACAAGTTAATTAACTTGCTATTAACACTTCTGTAAGGTGTTATTCCGCATACGTTACGTATGTTATACAGCACGTTAACGTATTTTATTTTAGTATTTTTATCTTTGGCAACTTTTTACTTTCACTCCACTACATGTCAGAATAATATTTTATGTTTTGCTAATTTTTAGTTATTTAACAGCTTTAAGTTACAAGTTAATTAACTTGCTAATAAGACTTATGTAAAGTGTTATTCCGCATACGTTACGTATGTTTTACAGCACGTTTACGTATCAGATCAGATCAGGACACTAAAACGAGTTCAAACACGACAATAAAACAAAACATCATCACTTTTCTACTCTGAAAGATGAAACTGATCCTCGCAGACACTCCAACACTTGAATCTGTCTGTTTTATTGTCCTGCGCTGTGATGAAGCAGCTTCAGAGGATTTTATAACCCGATTAAAATGAAACCAGACGAGCACTGAGCCAGCGGGTCGGACCTGAACATCAGTAAAGAAGTGATTCGTGCCCTCGGACTGAAAGCGCCGAACTCTGTCACAAGTTTCGGTAAAAAAAAACCCCACACCAACTTTTCTCCTCGTACGGGAAAAAGAAAGAAGGAAAAGTTTGTGGAATGTGAAGCGAAATCACTTCAAAGAGTCTCGTTTTGTCTCGTGCAGCATCTAATCTCCCTCCTTTGAAGACGAACGTCATTGTCTTTCCCGCCGCTGACAGCCCCGATAGGAATATTCATGGAGGAGGAGGAGGAGGGTGTGCGTCTCTAGATTGGCTTCTTAAACAGCCGAGGAGCCATTTTGTGCAGAAGGAGTCCCGGACATGTCAGGGCTGTTGACAGTCTGTGCTCGGGATTAGTGGGCCAGCGGCGAGGCAGCCCCTAATCCCTCACTGTATCGTAATCTATTTACCCGCCGTGCTAAAAGGGATTTCCATATGAAACTCTACACACAGAGATGCTGGAAGTGTTCAAAATCATAAATCATCATTTGGCTCTTTATCCACTTTCACAGCCTGTTTGTTTCCTCACAGCGGAGGACGGATGAGGACACGTAACGACAGCTGGACGTCACGACGAAACGAGCGATATAATAAAACTACATTTATTATTTATGTTGTGTGGAAACTTGTGTGTTATTAGTGCGACTGACGCTGTAAACAAAGAAACTGCTGTCGCTGTTGTTTTGGCTCAGATGTGTTCGCTGGTTGTCGTCCGTCAGCTCGATCACCAGAACAGATCTGAGATAAGTTTCCTTCTCGTCACAGCGTTGTCTTTATGCTCCGGTGAGGTTTAGGCACAAAAAACACTTGGTTAGCATTAAAAATACATGAAGATTCAGATTAAAATTAGTTTAGGTCTCCAAAAAAATGTCAGGAAGTCTCCACAGAGCCTACAATCATCTCCCGGCCCCGATCTACTCAGTTTGACTCGCAGTAAGGATTTCCATGTCCAGTTATGAACGTTTGTTTGTGATCTTTTCGGAACTCTAATAAAGTTTATTCTGCCTCAGCCTGACCGAACACAAACACAGCAGTGTCACAACATACAATTCAAAAATCAAGTTTCAACGTTTGCAGCAGATCCTCGTCAGAAAACGACAAAATACTTCGACTGTGAAAGACGAAGATTCAACCCAGATGTATGTTGTTGTTGTGTGGCGACCTCTAGTGGCCGCAGTGATTATTACAGCAGCAAAGGAGGACGTGAGATGAATATTCCATCCTGGAGACGCGGCGCTGAGTGCTGGAAGGATCTTTGATGTGTTGATTAAACTGAGTTTTAAGAGTTTTAAAGGATAACATGAGATTTATTTATAAAGACTGTTGTTAGATCTTCTCACTGTGGTTTTTCTGAGAAGCAGCTTGTCAACTTTCACTGATGTGGATTTTCATTGTCTGTCAGTCAGACGTCTGTAATTGTGTGTGTGTGTGTCACCAGGTTGCAGCAGTACAGTGTGTAATTATTATTACCAGTGACTCAGCTGTTTGTTATCATTCCTAAGCTCTTATCTTCTGTTTACAGTCACCAGGTCGTCTTTTATTTTACTGGACGCCGTTGCAGAGCTGCGTCCTCTCAGATGCGGGAAAAACTGACAAAAGGAGGAAGTGAAAAGTCAAATGTGACACGAGGAGAGACGTGACTTCAAAATAAAACAGGAAACTGATTTAAACTTTGTTATTTACAACCGTTTGATGAATGACGAACCATGAAGATGTTTTTCAAACGACACAGATAACCAATAATAACTGATGATTATTGATGATTACCCGCCTCTTACAACAGACAACCAATAGAAATCAATACTTTTCTGTTTACATTCTTGTATTTTAAAAAGTTCCAAACGTGACCCAGCAGACGAGCTCGACCCAAACTTCCAGACTCCGGTCGTGGTTCGGCCCGATCAGCAGGTCCACATGCGGTCCTCTGTGAATCAGTTACTGCGAAGACTCGAGGGGCCGCCGCTTCTCCAGGAGCTCTCGAGAAGACACTTTGATGTCCTCTGAAGTTCGGCCTCGTGGGGGAAAGTGAGGCGATCCCTCGAGAAGACAAAGTGTTTTTTGTCCGGGAACAGCGAGAAGCCAAAAAGCCGAGTCGCTCTGTCACTACAAAGACGAGGAATAAAAGTTCCCGGGCCGGGAGAGGCCGGCGGGATAATAAGACATCCAGAACAGCTGCTCAGAGAGCCGTCCTCTCTCTGAATAAGCAGCAGAGATTGCCTGAACATGGCCGACAGATTAGTTCTCCCTAATGTGGTAAATCCCGGCCCGTGTTTGCACGAGGCGGCGGTGCACGCTGCTGAAGCCCAGCGGGACGCAGAGCGGGCAAACACACGTCCTGGACGCCATGTTTACTGAAAACTGTTTGTCCAGCTGCCGGAGGGACGCGGCGAGGAAGCGCGACGGCTGTTAATTAAAATCGTGATTCGTCCCTTTTTTCCTTGGATCAAATGAGTTGTACATTACTGTCGACACGGCCAAACAAACAGCGGGGATGCCAGTGTACATGTTTGCTAACCGGCCCGGCTGTGAGTCCGGCTCAGCGGGGAGGAAGGTTTGATTATCGACGCGCTGTTTGGATATTTCCTCCGGGCGCCGCAGATAACAAACTGCCGTCACCTTCTGGGAGCTGCGGCGTGTTTCCCTGATGATGATGATCCGTCAGTCGTATGCTCAGGACGGATCTGTGTTCCTTACAGACGGACGTGAACACAATGAAGTGACAGAATGTAAAGTGCAGGGAGGATATTTAGTTTTAGACATTTGAACATCTCACAGCCGTTCGAGACATTAGCTTTTTTTCTGATGTGTCATAAAAGAAATAACCGCCAAAAAATGACTTTACCGTCTTACTCGTGTGATTACCGACGATGTTATCGTGCGGTCGGTGAAGCGGAGGTTGTTTTTCTTGTTTCTACTCAACGCGCTCTGTCAGTGAACATGTTCAGCTGTGCTTCTCTGCTCAGGTAAACTTCTGATCCGTCATCTACTTTTACTTCCCCTCGTTTGCCATTTGAGACATAAAACTAGATCAGTTTCATGATGAACTTCTTGCTGCGGCTCCTGAAAAAGATCTGCGCAATATATGATGTGAACTACAGCGATCTGTAGATCAGTTAACGTAACTACAACTCTGATCTTGTGTTTCTTTCAGAGTTGAAATTAAAATATTATAATTAAACTTAACTAAGTTATTTATTCATCGGGTACTTTTTCACTTCAGTGGATTTTAAAAGGTAATTTTCAGTTTTAGTTGAATCAATTTTTTTTTGTAATTTTACTTTTAGCATACAATAAAAGTTCAGTCTTCATTTTGGACTCTCCGTATCCTCAGACATCAACACTGTTAAGATGTTTTGTTAGTAGTAACGTTAAAACTGCATGTGAAAGATGAAACACAGACTAAAGCTCGTAGGGCTAGCTGGTGAGCTAAGGGTGGTAGCATGTTAGCATTAAACAGTCACATTATCTGTCCGGTTTGGTATTTTGTTTGTTATTTGGTTCATTATTTTGTTAAATAAAGAATTAGAGAAGAAGTGATTAAAGCGCTCTAAACTAGCAAGGCTGCTAACTTTCACTGAGCTTACTCTAAGTGAGCAAGCTTGTTAGCTTAGCTTTAGTATTTCCTCCAACAGATGAGGTTTAATAAAATGTGAAACACAACTAAAACTACGCTAGCTTCTTCCTACTAGCTAACAAGCTTGGTAACGTCTGTTAAAGTTAAACTTGATGTGAAAGGCTAACTCGTAGGGCTAGCTGGTGAGCTAAGGGCAAACACAGGTTGGTAGCCTAACAGGTTAGCATGAAGCAATGTGGCATTTTGATCGATAAAGAATTAGCATTGCTGCTATCATTCACTTCGCTTACTCTCAGAGCAAGTTCATAGCATAGTCACAGTTTGTGCTCCAACAGAGGAGGTTTAATAATGTTTAAAAAGTAGCTAGCAAGCTACGCTAACTACTCAATTTTGGACTGTGTGTTCGTATAGACATCTGTGACACACAGATTAAGGCTAACTATTCAGGCTAACTCGGAGGGCTAGCTGGTGAGCTAAGGCTAAACACGGGCCGGTATCCTAAAGTGTTAGCATTAAACAGTCACACTATCTGTGCAAGCTTATTTCTATTTTGTCTCTATTGGTGTGTTCTAACATGGCATTTGCACTGAGCTAGCACAACTGCTACCTCTAGCGCAAGTCCCTGCTGGAAAGACCAGCAGCAAAACACAACATATGCTGGTCTAGTCACTAGCAGGACCAGCATATGTTGTTTTTTGCTGCTGGTCTATGCTGTCTTTTCCCAGCAGGGGTTTGTTAGCTTAGCCTCAGTTTTTCCTCCAACAGAGGTTGTTTAACAAAATCTGAAACGCAGCTAATAAGCTACGCTAGCTGTGTTCCTCCAGACATTTGCTGGTATCGTGTGTCATTGTGGCGATGACATTAAAATGAATCTTTTTCTTCGTCGTGCCTGAACATCTGATCCTTCAGCTGCTGCGGCTCAGACGGCAGACTGTGTTGATACTGGGCGGCGTCCAGTGTGAGAGTCAACACAGAGAAATAAACTCACACATTTCTCAATCAGAGTGTAATTAATCACACGTCGCCGCTGCTTTGATTCACAGCCAAGCGGTATCCTGAGCCCTGCAGAGACTGTTACTGTTCAACACTGATGGTGTGAAACCAGTTAAACCAGTTCAGGAGGATTCATCTGCTGTTCTCAGGTCAGTCAGCGCAGAAATAAACGTTTCTCTGGACCGTCGTGTTTTAACAAGACTTTATTATAAAGACACGAATGTACATCTTTCAAATTTCAATGGAATACTGACATTGCGTGTCTTAATTCACATTTTTATTTTCTTTCCTCTGCAAAAAAACAAAAAAAACCAAAAACAAATAGTCAAATCTTTCACCTTATAAACAAGTGCTGCAATTCAATCTCCAACATACAACACCAGCAGGGCTTCTGAACAGGATTCAAGTTGGAACTCAGATAGAAATGAACATCAGCAACCTGAACATCATAGCAGCATCATGTTTCTGAAAAAAGCCCCCAAAGAGTCCAATTTGAGATTTTTAGTTTCATGTTGTTTCTTTCTGGTGGAGAATAATCCAGATCAGGTCGGAGTTCACCGCTCGGCCGCTGAGACGATCCCAGACCGCACAATCTGCAGCTTCCACTGAAATTTGACTACGAAAGGCCTTTTAAAAGTTGTAACTGGGTCAGTTTCTCTCGAGTTCTGGAGTAGAAAAATAATCCTGGACGAGTCGATCGGCTGATAACGACGGAGCTTCAGGTGTCGCTGCAGTTCGTTCACAGATAAAAACTTTCTTTTAAAATGTCTCTACTGTTAGTTTAGAAGGATCTTCAAAAAATAAACCACCAACAACAGAAAGAATACTTCTTTGTAAGCAGAGAAGAAGACAAACACAGGAAGTCACAGCACTTGGAAACGCCACGACGCCTGGTCTTTGTAGTCCAAACAGTCGGAGGCGTTGAAGTTGAGTTTCCAGGCCGAAGCCGCCGTCGGCTCTTTGTAATCCAGACAATCTGTGGAGTTGAAGGCGAGGCCGGGCGCGCTGTACGCCTGGTGGTGGTGCGACGGGTGGTGGTGGTGGTGGTGGTGGTGCCCTGACGTCTGGCTGATGTGGTGGTGCGGGTGTCCTGACATGGAGCTGCCGGTCATGGGGCTGAGCTGGTGCGGGTGGTGCGGGTGGTGGTGGGAGTGCATGGGCGCCAGGTACGAGCCGCACTCCACGCCGCCGAAGTAAGAGCCCGACGCCGACGCCGGGTAACCCTGGCTGTACGCCGCCGCCGTCTGGCTGTAGGACACCGGGTAGGACGGCGTCCCTCCGGTGGCGGAGGACGATACGGAGCGCTGCATGCAGGAGGCGCTGGTGGGGGCGGCTGGGTCGGGCAGCGTGGGCGGCGCCGGGGCCGGAGAGATGGGCGCCGGGCTCCAGATAGACGACACCGGGGCGGTGACGGAGGTAGAGGTGCTGATCAGCCCGGGACCGCCGAGGCCGGAGGAGGAAGAGGAGGATGAGGAGGCGGAGGACGTGGAGGAGGAGCTGGACACCGCCGGCGGGGTGAACTGACCGCTGCTCTCCGAGCCGGTGCTCTCTCTCGCCGGCGACGACTTCTTCTTCATCGGTTTCACCTTGGCGCTGTTGCTGCTCTGCTGCTGCTGCCGACACTTGGCCCGCCGGTTCTTAAACCAGACCTGAGGAGGGAGGAGAGGTCAAAGGTCAGCGGCAGGAATCAGAAAGAACAGCAACACCTTCTGCTGCGGCGGCCGAGCACTTCCTCTCACATGATGCCGCCGCGCAACGACCTTTGACCTTTACCGCTGGCTGCAGTTCATCCAGAGACTCTGAACGACTGCAGCAGCAACCACAGAAGAAGAAAAGTGTGCAGGATCCGGCTTTACTGGACAAACAGCTTTTATTATTCTCATTATTATTATTATTGTAAATCCACGCAGACACTTTGTTTGTATTCGTCCTGTTGTTGTGAGACAGTGAGATAATAATCATCTTCTGATAACGAGCAGAAAAAGAAACATGTTAAAAAATCTTGACAAATAAAATCTAACCTATAAAATGTTTTGTTGAGGTATTTTGGTGAACTGAGCCTTTAAATCCAGATGTTTTCTGACTGTTAGATGTTAAAAATAACTTTTTACCTCAATCTGAATAAAGTCACTTTATGTTTCTGTTGGCGTGAGATAAATTCCTTCTACCTTTATGTTAAATAAACATATTGATTATCTGCTTTCATGATTCAGTTTGACAGCTTTAATATGAACTGAAGTTGTTTCACACGTCCGACTGTTTTTAAACTGCAGCTTATTAAAACGTTTATTTGGTGTTTTTACAATAAAGAATTTATAACTTAATTAACCATTTTTTTCTTTTGCATTCACGACATTCTTTGTTTATATCAAAACATTAATTATCTAATCATTCGTTAATTCGTTTTAAAATAAATGTCTAGAACTGAATTCATATTTTTGAGTGTTTCACTGAATTAAATGTGAAATATTAATGTGTTGAAAAAGATAAAAAGTAAAAGACACTTAAAGTCGGCAGACTGTAGAAAATAAAATACAGTAATGTGCCGTAAAAAGGAAACTTTAAAATAACGTCATCAGCACTTTATTTAAATATTTTACAGTGTTTAGATGATTTGACCGAGTTTATGAAGATGTTAGTAAAAACAAAATCACTTTATTGTAATTCAGCTTTTAAAACTCTCCGACATGAATTCATTTAGATCACAGTGAAGATTTAATTAAATCACATTAAATCATCCTGATGAGGTTTTTATTTTACAGACATTTTGTGCAGCCGTGGAAACAAAAACTGACCTGAGATCAGAACTTCTTCTGCTGTATTTGTCTGTAAATAATTAAAATACATGTTGGATTGTTTTAGTATTTATAACAACATGCTTTTCTAATCTTATTATTTTATGTCCCTCAGTTCTCACTGACTCTGCAGGTTTCTTCTTAATGAATCATTTTATTTTTTATCACTTGTGTATTTTTGTTATTTCTGTGTTTTGTGTTTATTTATCTTCCTGCTTCTCACTGAATTATTGTTTTTAATGTTGCTCTGGGAAACACGTTGGGCTGCGTTCAATGTATGAAAAGTGCTGAAATAAATATATAATAAAAAAATAAAGTTGAAGTTGATGCAGAGAATAAAACATTTATAGTAACTGAGACATTTTCCTCCGACACAAACTGTGACCTGCTTCTGTTGGAGGGATGTCATAATTTAATAAAACATAATGAGCTTCTTCACACACACACACACACACACACACACACACACACACACACACCTCCTCCTCTAATGATAACTGATAACCGGCCTGTCAGCAGAGAGCCGCTGACGCTCCTCTCTGATTAGAAACGTGTCTCCACCTGATCAATAACTGCTCAGCTGTCTTCAGCTGCAGCTGATGTGCAGAACAACAGAGTTCTGCAGAACATATTTAGGTCACCAACTCAGTTTTAGTTTCATTTTAGATATTTATTCTGCTGTGAACTTTTCTGCTTTACTGTGTTTCATATTAAGTCAAACTTTGCGCTCAGTTTCACACTCGGTCGCTCAGACTGATCAGAGATCTGCTCAACTTCAGCCTCCAGGTATTATTTCTCATGTCCTTATTTTTTTTTCCAACAGAGAAGTTTAGAGTGGTCCGGGTCGCGCCCCTCACCTGCACTCTGGACTCCGGCAGGTTGATCTTCAGCGCCACCTCCTCCCTCATGAAGATGTCCGGGTAGCGCGTCTTGGCGAACAGCGACTCCAGGATGTCCAGCTGCGTCCGGGTGAAGGTGGTCCGCTCCCGGCGCTGCTTCCGCGGGTTCGCTGGAGGACGAAGAGGAAGAAAAAATCTTAGATTACTCTTAGAAAGACGTTTAGAGAAAAATCAAACCCCTCTCTGAAGAGAACAGGCTGAACTGAAGACGTGGATCCGGTCACGCGCCGTGCGTAAAAACGCTTTTACCGATAATTCCACTTTTTAACGCGCGTAAATTCTCACGTGTGTCGACTTTACTACAGCTAATAAAACATCTCCCGACATAACAGCGCTAAACCATCAGGACACAAGAGAATAGTAATAATAATAATAATAATAATAATAACAGTTTCACTGCGGCTCCAAACACACAAGGTTTAAAGTTTAATTTGAGAACAGGCACAAACTCGCCGACACGAGCCTGGACACTTAATTATTTATTTAATCATTTATTTATTTAATTATTTCCAGATAATCAAACGTTTAAAACCACTTTTCGATGTGACCTTATTTTAAAATCTGTAAAAACTCTTCGGATTAACGGAGAAGAACAAAGTGTCTCGTTAAACTCGCAGCACGGACACAAAATAAAAGTTAATTATGACCCTGATGTGTGTGTGAGTGTGTGTGTCCGTACCGGGGTATCCAACGGACGGGTGCAGCAGGTCCATGGCGGCTCCGCTCAGGCCCAGTCCGTTCATCCCGTACGGGGCCTGTTTGAGATAAGACATCATGCTCGAAGCGCGGAGGGGAGACCGGAGTCTGCACGGGCTGAAGGCGCTCTGGTCCCCGGTGTTCAGGCGCTCTGGTCCCCGGTGTTCAGGCGCTCTGGTCCCCGGTCTTCAGGCGCTCTGGTCCCCGGTGTTCAGGCGCTCCTGTCGGCTCCTGCAGGACGAAGACGCACGATGAGTTTGCGCGTAAAAATGCAGCATGAAATAAATAAATAAACTTCTTTAAACAAAGTGCGCAAGGCCGATAAAATCTACTTTAACATCATATTTAATTATAGAATCAGATTTAAAGTCGTGTTCCTAACAACAGACTCCAGATCTGCACATTCACCTCCTCAAACCTTCATGTTTTTTGCTCCTGGACGTTTAAACTGCAGTGAGATCAATAAACACAGTGGAAACGATCACAGATCAGATTTTACAGTTTCAGCTTTTCTTAATGATCCAGTTTAACTTCCTGAGTGACGTCAGACGGCCTCGATGGAAGTGAAATAATATGAACTAAATAAATTGTCTGTGAGCAGATTTCAGATCAGTGTGCGCGCGGAGGATGATTACAGGTGTTTCCTCTCGTCACGCGCACCTTCATCACCTTTTCATTAATCCAACTGCTCACATTTAACAGAGACAACAGGCCGCACGAGGCTCTGCAGGTGTTCTGATGAAGACATGAGACCAACTTTATTTATTCATCCTTCACATCTTCTCACACTTTCTATTATTTCTCTGCAGGATCGTTTATTTGTCACAAGGACGGTTAATTATATTTTATTGATCTATTTATTTTGACTGTTTGCTGCCAACTTTTATTCCACATCTTTAATATAACGTGTGTGATCACCTGCAGATGTTTTAATTAAAATGCACGAGATCATTAATTTAATCCAGTTTTCACAGGTGATTAAATGTCACATGATGAATCTAAATTAACGCTTAAAAGGAAACAATATCATCAGAATAAAATAATGTATTTCAGACTCCTTCGCCTCAGATTTAATAACCTGACTGGCTGGATGTTCATTAATAACCTGTAATGGCTCCCAGTCAGTCGCACAGATAAGAGCCCGCGGCCCGCTGGGGCCTTTCAGCAGGTAAACGCTCCACATGCGGGACTAACAGCCGCTGTGTGCGGGTGAAAGGAGCCGCGGCCTCCCGGCGGAGCCGCTCATTTCCATAAACCGCAGGAAGGAGCCGAATCACGCAACGATGCAAATGCGTTGAGTAAAAAAAAAAAAAAAACTGTGTGCAAATGAAGCGCATTACAATTTAGATTAGATCGACAGGACGACAATTAGCCGCGCGGCTGTTATCAGCTGAGGTGAGCAGCACACCTGGAGGAAGGTCCGCGCGAGCTCCACTTATCTTTTATTGTTTACACACAGAAAACTAAAAAAAGGCTGCAGGCTTTTATTCTGAAATCTACCAAAGAGTCACTGTGGAGAAACTTTTAATAATGTTTAATATTAACGAGGCAACACAAAGTTTATTTTGTAAGAGAATAAACCAGCCAGAGAGGTGGCGGGTCCGCCACAGGTAAACACGGCAGCGCAGGATTCAATGAGTTGTTTCTTTAATGTTTGTTCAGTTTGTTCAGTCGTGACAACAAACACTTTGATTACTGAGTTTGTTTGGACAGATAAATAAATAATCTTCCTCTGCTCCTTTAAATCTCGTATTTAATTTAACAGTTTTTTCGTTTTGAAAGCTTCTAAAATAAATCGAATTAAATCTAGTTTGTTCACATTGTTTACCTGTTTATATGTGGCGGACCCCGCCACCTCTCCAGCTACACACAGTGTTCTGGGACCTGATTCTCCTCTGAGCAGCTCGTTTATTCTCATAGAAAATTAAATATTCCTGAGTTTTTAAATTATTATTATTACTATTATTACCTCTGAGTGAATTTCTTCTATAAAACCATTTAATGCTCCTTTAATATATTTCAGAATAAAACCCATCAGGCCTTTTCAAACTTAGATTTAAATCCTGACTGTCACTCAACTTTATGTCAGTGAAGTTATCAGAGACTCGGAGCAGATTCAGCCAATCAGGACACACACGCGTTTTAAATAAGATACATTAGAATAAATAAAATAAAATAAGATAAAATAAAATAAAATAAAATAAGACCCGTCTCACCTTCTTCTTTTCCTTCTTCTTCTTCTTCTTCTTCACGCGCCTTGTTGTAACTTCCTGTAAGTCGTCACAGATCCAGTTTGGACAAATATCCACATGGAGGTAAGCTCGTGCCGCGGCTCCTCGTGCAGCTCACAGGATCGATTAAATATCAAATCGACATGTTTAACGGAGAATCGTTGATCAATCAGCCGGGCTCACTCTCTGCTTCCTGCGCGCTCGTGCTCTGTGCTGCCGGTGTTGACGGACGGAGATTGGTGCTCGTCTCCGAGGCCCGCGCCTCTATGAGTCCAGGCAGGCACGCGGGTCTGCGTCCTGCCAGCCAATCACAGCGCTCCGCCGGCCGCGGGAGGCGACGCGGACGGCCAATCGGAGCCCACCCGCAGAAAAAACACCCGCCCCCTTTTCGAACGGAGCACGAGCCACGTGACGCGGTTGGAACGCTCGTGTCAGAAAGTTGAAGGAGAAAGAAGCGGCTGCCATGACGGCTGCTAGCATCCCGAGCTAACGAGACGCTAACACCGCAACGTTCAGGTTCAAATAACCTTCTGTAAATGTTGTTAACACACATCACGTCTTTATGTTGAAGCTGCGAGGAAAGAAGACAAATTAAAATGGAAAAGTTTTGTCAATTAAACCACAAGTTAGCTAAAAACAGTTAGCATTCCTGTAGCTAATGTCAGACCAGCTTCTGCACAGATGTCATGACATCACTCATTAAAATAATAAATACTACTAAAAAAATAAGAAATAATTGCTAACAAATTAGATTAAATAAGTTTTGCTAACTAACAAAAGCAAATATACTAATAAAATACAATTTAAGGTTCTAAAGATATTTATATTTTCTGCTTCTGAAAGCATTTTTTGTTTTACATTTTTACTCTATATTTATTTAACAGCCTCACTATAGTTACTAGTTACTTTTCACAACACATGCTGCATTTAAATGTATTTATTTCATCACAAGCAGGTCCAGAGACAAACGGCTTCAGTGACACAGTGTAAACATGTTTATGTATTAAGCACTTTTACTTGTACTTATAATCACTGAAGTAAATTTAACATCAGACACTTTAAGACTTTCACTGAAGTTCTCCTCAGATGGTTGACGTTCACGTTCACTAAAGCAGTTTTTAACACATTTTCTTCACAGATCTGAATGCTGCTGCAGGCCGTCAGTGCTCAGTAATAAATAAAGGATCCAGAACATTTTCCTACTTTCTGTTTTGTTATCACATAATATTCTCTTGTATTTGAGAGAACTCTGCTCCCCCGGGACAGGACCCGAGTTATTTTTATCCCTAAATGACACTGACGACCTTTTACCGGCTGATTAACTTGAGAAAGTTAAAGGCAGAAAGCTGCAGCGCAGGTTGAGACTCGAGCAGCTGCTGCTGTCAGGAGTGACTTGACTGAAATGACCTTTGAATGAAACCAACAGACTGAACTTAGAGGATCACACAGGAAATAAAACATCTGTCTCGCTCTTTAAATCCTTCTGTTGTCTTCACATTGTTCACTTTCTACATTTATATTTCATCATGATATAATGGAACACATGCACACATAATGTTTATTATTAACAACATCCACATGGTTAACAGTAAGTAAATTAAATTAAATTGCTCTCTTAATTCCAATCATTAATTTAAATGCTGCATCAGGTGCCTGCAGAGAGAATTCACCTCGTGGTCGTCTGAGGCAGGAAAAACTAAATCAAGATTAAGAAAAAAAGGACCTGGCAGGTCGAGTTCAGAGGAAATGAATATGAATCGTTGTTGTCTCATTTCCTCTGTGTGTTCTCAGAAAATTGGCCGCGGTCGACGGCAACAAAGCCGGCGATTGATCACAAGTATCAAGATATCAAATGGACGGAGTCATTGTTGTTGTGAGGGGTTTTTGGGGTCTAATCCCAAATTGCAGGAGTATTTTCTTAATGCTAAGCCCGTAAATCCAGGGATCAGGCAGCCTAAAGAGGTGTGTGTGTGTGTGTGTGTGTGTGTGTGTGTGGAGGTAGTGGTGGGGGTTAAGTTTTGGAGAGAGGCTTCTCGTCTCGTGTTGTCGGCGCTTATTAAAAGCATGATGCATAAAATCCCAGGTTGTCAGAAAGCATCAGGAGGCTCCGGCCGGCCGGGCGGCTGCACACTTTAAAGAAAACACACAAAAGCTGCCGCGCACTCAGAACGAGCCGGGCAGAGAGAGTCGCTCGGATCAGCTGACGACCGCGAGTTTGGCTGCAGGAGGAAGGAAAAGCTCAGCAGGCAGAACCAGGAGAACCTAAGACACGGTTCTGCTGTGTTGGTCTGGATCCATCAGGAACAATCCTGTGCTGGGACTCCACGGTAAGAAGAACCTGATCTTTCTCCTGTTGGTTTGAATGATTGTGTTTAATTAAACTTCAGGGCTGAATCATTAAATGTCCTCCTGCAGGTTCTGTGAGCCGACAGTCTGCAGAAACGTGTGTGTTCTGAAATAATTCTGATTGTCTCGACAAGTTTTAGATATCTGAGGTGATTTCTTGATGACGATAAATTGATGAAACGTGCTGAAGAATTTAAAAATAAAGCTGAGCTGACTATTTTCACTGTGCATGTAATGAGTTAACTAAAGCCAGTTAAACCATTTCTTTAATGTGATTTATGTCAAAACAAAACACCAGAGTGAATCTGCGTTTAGAGGCCGAAGAGTCACAGCAGCTCGTAAAGTATTTAAAAGTATAAAAAACAAACAATAGTTGCTGATTTTTATTCAGACATTAGTCCATAACTCTTTTCTCTGTGGCTGTAAAGGTGACAGGTCGGTGACGTAGAGACGCTAAATAATCCTGCATGTGATGATGTAACTCCTCCACATCACCTCAACTGCTCTACACACTGCAGCAGAAATACACAAATCAACTTTACATTTTGATAATCTATATAATTTGACATGTAAATATAATATAAACAAGTTAAAACTGTTTTGGGATCAGTTTCTGTGTCTGTAATGCTTTGAGGCCCACTGAAATGATGCATGGGTGTATAGCAGGATGTAAGGGAGCTGATGGGGCTGCAGGACTCATAACGAGGCATCAACATGTATCACATGTGCCGAATTCACAGGAAAGCCCTAATAATCACAACTGGTTGCAGAAAGTGTTTCAGAAGGTTTATAAAGTTTCTCCAAATGCAACAACTCAAAAAACTGAGCGATTCTGTAATGGAGTCTGGAGAATTCCTCTCCCTGTAGTTGATGTGGCTGCTTTGAACTACAGTGTATCAGTTATTAGTATATATTATATTACAAAATATGAATGTCACAAACCATTCACTATGACGTCATTAATAGACTGATCCCTGGCGTGGTGATATTTAGGACTGTTTATAACTACAGACTCATCACAAGTATGTTTATAATGCTTCATAAAGTGTCACGATCAAACCATAAAGTGACAAACTTCATGTAGAACATCTGCCGAATTTACAAGAAGGCCCAAATAATTAAGAAGTTTTAATTGACAGCGTTGCAAAATCTTATAAAGTCTCTTTTGTCTCAACAACTTACAAAATTGAGCGGTTTTGTAAATGGAGTCTGGAGAATTTCTCTCCTTTTTCATCTCCTTGATGTGAATTATAGTGTTGTGCAAAACATTCACAAATTGTTTTCCTTTTCTGTTATTAAGTATTAGATATTAGTTATCCTATCAATTTAAATTAATTCAAAAACATGAATGTGTTGCAGCATTTCCTGTGACATCATTAGCAGGCTGACCCCTGATCTGTGACTCCCAGCGTCCCCGCTGTGATGATATTTATATTGATAATCTACGTGTAGAACTTTTGCCGAATTTACAAGAAGACTCTAATAATAAGCAACTCGCAGAGACACTTTTACAATAACTTCATAAAGTTTCCCTGAATTCAACAACTCACTAAATTGAACGATTTCCTTATGGGGTCTGGTGAATTTCTCTCCTCTTCCCGACTCCTTGCTGTTGACTGCGTGGCACACTGGTGTTCGAGTTTGCCGTCTGCTGTGGTGCAAAATGATCTTAAACTGTTGTTCGTGTTTCACTCGACCCAGCTGCAGTAAACACGGCGGCTCAGTGGAGCTGACGGAGGCTGACGGAGCAGATAACAGCAGCTCAACACAAACTGGTCCGACAACAGACACGTAGGGAAATAATCTTAGAGTAACAGGAGACCAGGAATTTAAAATATTGCAATGATTAATGATTAAACACAGTATAGCAGAACTTAAAGTAAAGTATTAAACGTTAAAAGGCTTTAAAGTTAAAGTTCCCTTTAACTTGGATGCACGATATACGTAAAAAAAGTCATCGGGCCGATATTCAAAAAGAAAACAATGACCTGTGAGTCATGTTGTCTCACTCACAGCTGGTTCAGAGACACTTTGTATAATTAGTTTTTTATTTTTTGATGAGAATTGTTTTAAGCCTCTTCCTGCGTTTCCAGCTACTCGTCCTCCGTCAGTTGCTACGTCAACAAACCTTAAAATGTTCCACATCTTTCATGATGGGTATTTAACTGTTAAGGCCAGCAACATCCAGCTCTCACTCGTTTCTTCTAGAATTCACTTGTCTAATTATTAAACACCGAATACAGAGTGAATAACTGATATTCAAACATCAGTCAGGCATCTTAAATGTTCCTCAGCGTGTTGGAATGATCTGATGATCTTTAGAGCTGCACTGTTCTACATTAATGTGCCTTTAAAGATCGATTAAAATGTTTTTTAGTTTGTTTTTAAAAGGATAATTTGTTATAAATATTCAGAAATAGCTCGCAAGAAGAAGAAATGTTACTGAACTGCTCTGGATCAGAACCTGCAGCTGTAACTGAGCCAGTCATTGTTCGGTAGATGATGGATGTGATCAGCACCCTGAACACGACGGGTCGACCCATATGGTTCTTTAGGGCCGATACCGATACTGATAATTAGTAATCAAGGAGACAGACAGACAGAGGCTGCATCAGAGCAAAGAAATGCACTTTTAAAATCAATTTTAAAGGCAACTGGACTCACAAAAGTACGACACTGATGGACGGCCAGGCGGATAATCGCTCCACCCGACTGTACACGTATCCATAATGTAATAACCTACAACATGTGTAATCTCCCTGTTACATCACCATAAAAAGTCCAAACAGAAAAGAAGGAATACGTCTCCTGAACCTCTATCGGGTCGTTCTGACCATTTCACCTCCTCCAGCTGGTTTAATCCTGCTGGGAAAGTCACTCGTGTTTCATCACACGTAATAATTGAGAATAATCATTCTCGTTAAAGATCCAGTTGGTGGTTCTGGTGTGAGCGTGCCGTGTGAGGCAGGAGACGTCTCAGCCGGTGTGTTTTTACAGCGCTGAGATGAACCGACCTGCGTGTCAGCCGTCAGACTGACAGACACCTGAGGAGCCGCGGCAGAAACAGGAAATGAGAAACGACTCGTCACTCGGGGTCGAGTACAGTACCGACAGCGGTGAGTCCTCGCAGAGACACGGCCAAGAGCGCTGAGAGGGGAGTATGTAGCTGTCAATCACAGGCGCCGTGGCACCGCCCCGCTCATTAAGAAGGCAAACAATGAAGAAGAAGAAGGGGGAGGAGGAGGAGGAGGAGGAGGAGGAGGAGGGAGAAATCAGACACCAGAGCCACGAAACCAACTGACCCCATCCAGTACCCATCACCCCCTGAAACACAGAGGTGTGTGTGTGAGGAAATTACTTCAATGTATGTGCTGTGTGTGTGTGTGTGTGTGTGTGTGTGTGTGTGTGTGTAGGGGGGTGGGGTTGGGGGGGTAACTTCCAATCCTTTTAGGATTATGCCCCCCCTCCTCTCCTCTCTCCGGCTCTGTTCTTGGCTCTTTCACTCCGCTGCCCCTCGGGCAATCACGTTAAAACTTGCATGGCCAGCGCTCATTCAGATATCTCTAACAATGCGGAGCAGCCGTAACCATGTGAGCGCTGGCGAGGCACGCAGGAATGCACAGATTCTGCTCCCCGTCACCCTCCCGGTACTGCAAAAAAAAAAAAGAAAACAGGAAAATATTGAAGGCGATAAAGCGTTTCCCAGATGTCTCGCAGCAAAATGGCTGCTGCTCAAAAAGACAATCAGCAAAGCTTCAAAAATAAAAGTCACAAAAAACTGACATGAATTCAAAACACGTGTGATCAGTGAACACGTTGGTTTCATGTCAAATTTGAAGCTTCTCATGTGAAAGTTTTTTATCTGTTTCTGCACTTGAACACATCGTGAGGACTACAAAGCCGGCAGGTGGAGGTCGACTGTCACCGCTCACACAGCAGAACCAGAATCAAATGGATCTGGTGAAGCAGCGAAGGAGACAAACAAGCACTCAACATTTAATACTACAGATTCTGCAGCCACAGGTTTAATGTGCTGTCCGTTTATTTGTATGTTTCGCTCCTCGTGCACCTGAACAGCCAATCAGATCGTTTTCCATCAGCGGGCTCCGTAACAGGACCGCCGAGCTCAAACGCAGACAGATTCTGAAACGTGACGGCTGATTGATCTCGTAAAATGTCTCCAGAAACACCAATTTTTGTAATGTAGGACAAAGTTTCCACACAAGCCACCGAGTTAATCTGGTTGGAAATGACATCGCAGCGGCCCTCAAGTGGTCTCCATCCAATCAGGTGCAGCAGGACGGTTTTTGACGCTGTAATCGTGCAAATCTGGGAGGCGCGGCGTGGCGTCCCGTCAGACGACGGCCCGGTGGAAACGTGCTGTAAATCAGCCGACAAAGGCCAAAGAGTGCCGATTGTGTGGGTGCCACTGTGTTCTCAGAATAAAATAAGATCCAAGAACACTGTTTGAAGCTAGAAAGGTGGCAGGGTCCGCCACACAAACACAATAAAACAGTATAAACTGTGTCGTCCTTTACGGTCAGTTTGTTTATTCAGTGATGAAGACAAACAGTTTGATTATTTAGTTTGTTTTGGCGGAAAAAGATTCACATTTCTCATCCCAGACTACAGACTGCTCCTTTAATCCACTTCCTTCAGTCTTGGCTCACGTCACGTTGTTAAAGATGCTCAGTTAGCAGAAGCGCTCGGCTCAGCTGCCTTTGTTGTCATTCAGACGGCCGCGTCACCGCCTGACTTGTACGTTAGACGTCCACACTGTTGTGACGCCGTCTCTGGCTCCCTGCAGTCACACTCTGAGGAGGCGGCGTGATTTGTTTGCAGCATCTCTGCTGACATTAAAACCTTCAGACAGCTGCTGTAGCTCTGCTGCACGTCTACATGTGGACGAACACCTTCCACACAGCTGCTGATGCTGCTCTGAGCTCCCTCAGTGTGCAGCAGGGGCAGAATTGCCATCTCTCCTTATCTCCAGGTCCAGTCAACGAGAGGCGCAGAGAGAGTTTGCTCCATCATCAGAGCCGGCCATTTGATAGGATTCTGGCACTGCAGCTAATCAATCTGCGGCACAGAGCAGCCAGAAGACCTGTAACAAAGCTCAAAGAGCCTCACAAATGGCCCAGTCCCGGGGATAAGCCCCTGCACAGGATTACATATTGATTTTGAACGTCTAAAAAAAAGCTTATCATATAAAACCGCCAGCGACTACAAAAGTAGCCGAGTCTATGCATGAACCCGTCTTTTAGAGAGCAGCATCAACTTTCAAATACAGAGACCCCGAGCATGAACCAAGACAGGAATAAATGGCGGAGGAATCGATGGCAGGGTGGAGGCTCGTTGTTAACGGGGAACCAGAGCTCGACTCACGCCGAGACGGCGCGTTCGCTTCGTGGTGCTGTGTTGATTTATTTATTTACATCCTATCAATGTTTGTGTTCTTTCTCCCTAACTGTTGATTTATATGTGTTTAATTATCTTTCCTGGCTTTTGTGTCGCAAAAGTCAGAATTAAATCTAAAGACATATTTGTTTCCATTGAGCGTTTAAGGATGAAGTGGTGTGTTTTTTCTGTCCGGCTCGACTCGGTTTGACTCGGCACGTCAGGATTTACATTTCAGTGACAGCGTGGTTTACCTGCTTGAAGGTGTGTCACAAAAAACATCTGCTCACAGAGCTCCGCTAATTTTGTGACAAACGCGTTTTATTTCCTATTATTTCTTCACAATAAAACACGTCTGTTATTTTATCACGAAGCAGCAAAATCAATGACTCGGTCAGTTCCTTTATAATACATCACAGCTTTTCCAGCTGAATACTTCTCCTAAAACATTCCCAAACGGTCTCCCAGGGCAGAATAGCAGGTTAAATACACAAATAATTGTAAAAATCTCCAGGTAAAAGGCTGCGACAGTCACACAGCACAGCTGCGTCCTGCAAATCTACGAGAATACCACGTTTAAACCACGAGTTTCTGTCTGAAGTGGGTGGACGAGCTCGACCGTGCATCAAGGCAGTAAATAACATTTTTAGAAACAACGTGGGAACTTCTGCTGTGCTGCTGTTAAATCTATATTCAAAGAACAGAGCTTTAGCGGCTAACATTAGCACAAAGCACACCTCCGCTGCAATGAAGAGTAACTGACTCGTCTGCTAGTTGTTTCTGAGGCACGTTGGTGACGATTATTTTGCTGGTGTTTCTGTAACTGTCTATAAATCCAGATCAGCTGCTCTGGAAGGAGCTTCGTCCTCTCTGGTTTCAGCTCTCTAGAGACATAAAGGCTGAAGGACACGAACAAACAAGCTGCAGGAATCAAACCGGTGACTTTTCAGATACGGGAGGACGTCTTCAGCCTTCTTGTCCACTTTGTTCCGTCCGTCTGAGCGTCAGCTGATCAGACGTCCTGCAGCTGCCAGCGGCTCCGAGAAGCGATTCCATCGTTTGGACACTCGAGGCCGGCAGGAAAACGTTTATCAGGAGAAGTTTGAGGACGCGTTCGACCCTCCGCCCAAACACACACACACACACACACACACGAATCACCCTAAAAACAAACAAGAGGAAACAAACCCGGCGTGTCCTTGATTCAAGAGGCAGCGCCGAACACAGCCGCGTCCCTCCGTCAATAATCCTCACTTAATAATCAGGAGATTAACTGATATCAGGTGTGCAGATGACTGGCGGCTGAGAACAAGTGAGAGTGATGGAGGAGCAGCAGAGTCCCCTCCTCCTCCCTCCAAACATAAAACTAATTAGAATTGATTTATTATGGATCAGGTACCTTATCAGGTGAGCGAGAGAATCACCACGGTGAGCCGAAGGGCCGCGGCAGGTCGCTGCTGAATGGTAAAATCAATCCGAGCCGACTGCACCTGCATCCCAAAAGAGGACGACGCAGAAACAGATTCTTCAGGATCTCGTTATAATAATAATTCACGTGAGATTCATTCAGCAGCGGCTCGTTCAAACCCGACGAGGCCGCAGCCGAGGAGTTCACTGTGAACCGTGTCAAGTGAAATTTGCTCTGGCGACGTGCCGTTTTTTTAATAACCAGAGGAAACTTTGCATCGGTGAGTGCAGCGCCTGACGCCGTCCTCTCAGGAAGCTCGCCGCTCCTCTTCTTCTTCTTCTTCTTCTTTTCTTCCTCCAGCCTGTTGTTCTGCGGCGGCTGGCGTCAGTTCAGCAGCTCGTCAAACCCTCTCCAGCTCCGGCTCCTTTTCTCTCCCTGGGCAACTTCGAAAACTTCATCAATATGTTAATGACTTAATCTTTAAACACTTAAAGAAACCATTAATAAACATTGATTTGAACACTTGCCACCAGTGACTCGCATTAATCCAGTGCAAATAGCTGATACACAAACTGCAAACGGAGGGCAATTTGTGGAGGATTACCAATAGAAAATGGACACGAGAGACATTGATCACGCTTTCCAGCGGCGGGATGAGACGAGGCCGATTCACTGAGTCACCCTTTCCTCTGTTGTCGAGGTCAACGAGCGATTCAAGAGGAAAATACTCCCGAAAATAGAAAATCATATTGTTGAAGACGCTGCCAACGTTTCCTCCTCAGCGAGGCCACCCACAGTCGACTCGGCTCTACGAGCTGCGCTGAATTAAACAGCCATTAAATGTTATTTTATCCTCGACATGAACACATCCGTCACAGAGGCGGAAACAAGAGAGCCGACGCCGTCAGCTGTCACGACAAAACAGAAAGAATAAAACTAAAGGAGCGTCCAAATGTCTCGCTTCACCTGTGACGTACCGGCATTTTCTGCAGCTATTAATTCAACACGTTCGAAGACAACTACAGTAAAATGTGGATTTAATAGTTCTAATTTCTATAAGTTGATAAGATGATAAGATAATGAACTAAAGCTTGTTTTCCAAGAGTTACATCAGATATAGAGACGAGCAGGGAATCAGACTTCACCTGTTTTTATGGGGGCATTTTTGGAAACAGCCTTATTTGCTGTCTTACCAGGATGTACGGTGTGTTTATGCTTTGAAATTTCATGCTGACATTGTGTCCTATCAACAACAATATCAGAGTAGTGATCTGCACAATCTCCTTTTCACTTCCTGGATCCAGATCAGGTGAGAACGAGATCATCAGGAAGCTAAAACACTCCAGCTTTACTCACTGTTGGCTCGACTGTCACGCTTAGCAGCAAAACCATCTTAATATCTTAGTATAAAACTGTCTGGTTAAATTAAAGTAAATTAGATGTTCTATCATGGCAAACTCGCTCATCTTTTGCATGAGTGGTTCAGACTTTAATCTGACCTCCAGAGCACAGCTGATGGGGAAATGGTTTGTTTACGTGACGTATAACGTCTAGAGAGTCGAGAGGATCGGACCGACTGTTGTTACGCTCAATTAAACATATTTCTGCTCGTCGCTGTGTAAACTTTAAGGTGACTGCCTGAATATGTTTGGACAGAACTGAACTGGTGTGAACATGAAGCTGTTTCTATTTACAGTACCTAGAAATAATTTTAAAAAACACACCAAAATATCTGCGTTGACATAAACAAGCCTGTAGGAATGTGTGCAAGCAGAGGCAGAAATACGAGTCTGAGCGATCAGAGAAGAATCCAGTTTGGGTGTCAGCGGCTGTCAGCGCCGGGCCTTCAGCCAGATGTCTATTAAAACACACAACACAAGTGGCTGGAGACA
>CAEMYA010000626.1:226183-263825 GCA_903131615.1 Diplodus sargus
ACGGCTGCGATTTTAAAACAATTATCGATGAAGCAAAAATTTGGATTTCTACATGTGATTTATGTTCCTCACTGTGAGAAGACTTATACTAAATTTGGTTAAAGGTGAAGAGATGAACAAGCAGCTACGACTTTGTCTGAACGAGCTGTAAATCAAGCAAAGACACAAAACTCTTTAAGACTTCATGTTCATCTAATATCTTATCATCTAATTCATGCAGAGTTTTTATTTTTCCTGCGCAGTCACCAGAATAAAATGTTGGTTGTTCAAGTTTCTTACAAAGCAACGAAACGCTCAAATATCGACGTGTTATTTCTGCATATTGACACTTTTTCAACATGTGTCATATCACATTCGTATCAGGTGACGATGGGAGACGGCTGCTAAGCCAGCGACCACAGTTCAAGACTGTGCTTCAGCATTTGCACCGGATGTTTTTAACCAGAACTTGGGACATATTTTAGGCCAAAACGTGACGTGTTCCCAACGCTGACTGTTTTTTATGCAGAAACCTCAGCAGATTGTTGTCATTGGACCTAAAGATGCGCAAAGTTGCAAAACAGAGAAATGTAAAGATGGTTTTGCAGTAATGTGAACACTGGGTTGGATTCCTCTCAGATTTGTTAGCTGTCGGTCTGAAGATGCATTCAACTTCTTGTGTGACGCGACTGTTCAACACTGTTTGTGTGTCAGCTTCTGGTGGATAAATCAGCATTCAGCTTTAAAGGCTTACGTCATAAAGATCAGCGGCCTTAGTGCAGAAAAAGGAGCCGTAAATAAATATTCAAGAGGACAAATCCTCAGTTTTATAATCAACTAAAATCTGTTAGTGACCTTCAAGCACACGATAGTTCAGAGTCACCTTCGAATATAATTTAAATAGCTTTAAGATAATTGTGTGCCACCACATTTTAACAGGATGATATTTCACTAACGTTCAGGATTTATTTGCGGTCTGTGCGACTTAACGACGCTCGATGAAGGAACCAAAAGGACTGCAGGGGAAACAAAGACAGAGAGTTTTTTACGGAACAAAGAGCGGAACGGGCCGCGGGCCAAGAGATTTAGGCCGCTCGGCTCCGCGGCCGGTCAGCTCGGCCTCTTGAACCGCGACCCCGAGGAACGAACCCAAAAGCGATCGCAGAAAACAAGGCGCTGCTTTTTTCTTTTTTTTTTCCTCTGGATTTGTTCCCCGAAGGTCTTTGTGCTCGTCGGAGTGAACGAAGCCTCCGTAACCAAATAAGATTAAGATCCCAATCTGAGGCAGCGCGACATTAAAAAGATAAGGCTAATGAGAGTGGCCTGCTCTCCTCAACAGTTACCTCTCAGCGTCCATCTGATTAAAAAACTGTTTCAGAATAAAGCGAGAGGAGTTGGGTTCGTTTCTCAAATTATCTACGTTTATTGAACACCAGCATTTATTTTACATCCCGTGTTCCTGCCGCTTTTTATGAGGAAAAGCTCCATAATTGCAAAGATTTAGAGCAATTATTATATTTATCGGCGTCTAGATTGTCCTTCAAGGGATTTCCTTCCCTGCTCAAACAAATATCTGAGGGATAACACCTTTCCTACAAAGCTAAAATCTCCAGACGCGGCTCTAAAGCCCTCGTCGTGTTGTTATAGTACATTTTTTCCTGTTTGCTTTAGATAACAAATCTGCGGTTGACCCCGAGGGTTAGGGGAGCATTACAAATTAATCCCAGTTTTAATAAGTCTGTCTTAAGCCTGGGATCTTTACTCGAACAGAAAGAAAGAAAAAAGGGGGGGGAGGGAGAGAAGAAAGGGATCGGAGAGGAAAAGAAATATATTAAACCCTGTGATCACAGGCAGCTTTTCTTGTTTGTTATCCCTCCGTTTTACCTTTAATCCAATACTTGCTAATCCAATTTGTCTTTCGGGCTCCCACCCTAACTTCTCCTCGTCTTACGGCTTTCTCTTAAATGTGCCCGAGCGCTCGGAGCCGGCGACCGCTCCTCGTTCGGTTTTTTACAGCCTCGCTGGAGCAAACTATGGATTTTTGGGAGGTATATGAAAAAAACAATAAGTTTAAAAAGAGAAATGGGTGCGTGTTGGACGCTCATGACGCCAGAATAAAAAAAGTAAGAGGTTGTTCTAAGTTGTAGCTCGAGCCTGAATATGCATGAAGAGCCATAATCAGATCTTGGGCAGTCACCCACTGAAGGGGAATATTGGGGAACACAAAGGGATTGATTTAATTACTTGGAGTGGGCCTGTGCTTTGGAGCCGCCTTGTTAGCAGCGAGTGAAAAGGCTGGCAGTATCCCTGTGCTATTTTTGTGAGGGGGGTCTGGAGGGGCAAAGGAGAGCGCCGGGAGGACCGGAGGGGGTGCAGTTGCAGATGGTGGGGGTACGGAGGTAGTCTAGCTTCTTAAGTCACCAAAACTAATCCCGAGTATAAAGCTCTCCTGATTGAAAGGACCTGCATTGATTGCAAAAAAATGGACATAGTGCATTCTCTGTTTAACGTCAATCTGGCCAACACTCATCCGGTTCTGTGTGCTAAACTGTGGCGATCGTATAACACGCAATCGCTCCTTTATTCACAACATAAGAAGGGATCATTTAATGCCTTTTTTCCATTGAAGGTTCTTTGCCAGCGGATCGCGCGAAAGGTTGTTTTTCGATTGAGTGAGCGCGCTGAGATCTCTTGAATGAGGGAGACGCTGCTTTGGTGCAGCTAAAGAAATATTCATCCGAACAAGTCAGAAGAAGATATAAACTGTCCGTACATAATTTTTGCCTTCCTGGATCCTTAAACATCGTACGCAACCTGTCGGAGCGCTACAGCCGCTGAAAAGCTGCTTTAACTAAGAATATTTAGCATTTTGACTTCCAGCAAGTCGCTCGCTGCACAGTTAACACAACGAGGTGAATTAACTACAGACGTGCGTACATATTTTCTTTTTTCAAGGACCATCATCAGCAAGTTTCATCTTTCTGCTGCTCCCCTCAGCGGCGCTTGTCTTTGTCCGAACACGATGACGGATTCAAGGGTCTTTAGGGGAAAACAAAGCACTCGAGATACGTTGAAGGGGGGCGTAGATGTGAGACTCCTAAAGCAGAAGCTCACCTGATAGATCCCTGAGAGGTGTTTTCATCAAAAGGGCCTCGCAGCACACAGACTCAGACAATAAGCCCGGCAGAGTGGATTCTAGTGCCTTGTGCTCAACAGGCACCGGTGACAACGAAGCCCTTAATCATCTCATGACAAAAGCCAAAAGGCATCATCCTATTAAGCAGTGTGCTTCGCCGCTAATATGAGCTACTGCCCAGGAACCTTTCATAGGGCGCTGTGCTATTAAAGTGCTTCTGAACCAGCCAGCGGGAACCCGGGCCCATTCACCTTTCATCTGGGAGCCTGTTGTTTGGCGGCTATAGTGGAGGCCGGCTCAAGATGTTAGTGATCTCATTACAGCGGTTGTGAGAAACAGCCTCCAAAATTTGAGCATCTCCCTTTTTCTTTCTCCTCCCTCCTTTTCAATCTGCCGGACCCGCGATTCTTCCTGCGTCAAAGGCTTCGCCCTTGCGTGGCCATAAATTGATTATTACTTCACGTTCGCAAATATGCCATTTTCCTGAAAAGTTTGCTCATCCACACCCCCTGTCGCAGTCTCTTTCTTATCTTTTCTTCCTCGGGGAGGTGCGCTGAATGGGCGGCCAGGTTGAAAAGCGAAGAGGCCCCCGGCGTCACAAAAAAACGTTCAGATTTCTCATTTAGTTGTCTTTATGCTGCGAGCGCCATGTGGTCCTTGAAGGTGTTGAAAACATGGGAAGCACCGGAGGGATCAGAGCAATCTCATTAGCATTCGCTCAGAATTGGAGTGGCCCGGCTGTATGGCGAGGCCGAGTCCTCTGTCGGGCCCGAGACGGCCGCCTCCGCCGCTGCGCCCTCCTCCGCCTCTTTGTGCCTTTGTGTTCTTTCAAGATTTTTCTGTCGTGTCGGGCTGCTTTTCCTTGGCGGGACGTTGCCAAGAGGATCATGGGAAAAGACAATATCATGGCCGCCCGACACTTGGACAGCAGCTGGACACGTTCGAGTCAACATAAAAGTGAGATTACACGATGAACCTCGATGAAGTCTTATTTGATTCTTTAGGAAAGTTTGGACAAAAAAAAATCAAGAACCAAGCAGCGTTGAACTGGACCGGTACCAAACGGGTTCCAGTTGGGTTCAAACGTATTTAGATGATTCTTACTTTAGATTAAGGAACAGTTAACTAAGAAATATAAACTCAGGCATCGTCTCGTCCCCCATGCTGATGAACATTTAGTTGATAGTCCACAAAACATTTCTAGGGTAAAACAGCGTTGAAGCGACAATCCAACCAACCAACCCCGACCCAAACTAACCCAAACTGACCCAAACTGGTTTGTAAATAAGTTTTTTACACCCCCTACGTGTGGTCAATGGTTTTGGCTTAGCAGCTACGAGGAAGATTTCAGTTTACAAAACGAAGAAGCTAAACTGAGGGAACTAAATCTTCTACCTGATGGTCCGTCGTTTCTACGCTTCCCATTCATCATCTACGTAAGACGTCTTGCAATGCATCCTGGGTAGTGAAGCATCGAAAATTAAGTTTGGCTACTATTTACAAATCTGAAAAACTAAAAACTAGCCAAGCTTTGGAGTTAAACTGAAGACAGATTCAGCAGCTGCTCGGCTGATTTCTCTCCTGAAACGTCTTCAGAGACTCGTTTTCAATAGCCTATAATTCAAATGTTCTGTACTTACAAATGTGTTTTATATCGTACAACAAAATGTGAAATTATGTCAGAGATTTAACTGAAAACCCATCGACTTTGAGGCTACTGAATCAGACGATAGAAATACTGACTTATTTCTGTGTTTAATTCTGTTATTGGTCCTGTTTTTATCGAGATAACGCTCAATGTAAAAATCTAGATAATTAGCTACTCTTTTATGGCATTAAGCCTAAAATCCACCTTCAGCGCACTGGTTGGCTTTACGTAAATCATCAGCGGGTGTACGAACATCCACGTACCTCTGACGACACAGAGAAACAGCGTGTGTGCTTTACAGGGTTTACAGTTCAGTTGAGCTTCATTTGAATGTTGCATTTGTTGACACAGAAGTTAAACTAAACGAGAGAAGATTCATAGCAACGTCAGATTAAACTCCAACCTGAAATCATCTCGTGTTCTGCAGTCCGACGTCTTAATTCTTCTTCAGTGAAATAAGAACTGTACATCTGTGTTGTCACCCCGTCATGAAACGACCCGCTGATGTATTTTCTGATTCCTCCTGGGGAGGCTGCCAAAGCGCCGCCGGCCTGTTTTCAGCTCGGATGCAGTTCCCCACCGCGACACCTTGGACCTGCCCGGAACAACCGCAGCCTTCAAGGTCACCTCCAACACGAAGCTGCGAACTGATGGCTGCCGCTCGCCTCCCTCGTCTCACGCTTCTGGATGATAGTCGAGAAAAACTGCAGCGCTGATTTGTTTTGGGGTTTATTTTCTAACAATGCAAAAGTGACCGGGACTGGTTGGGGCTTGTGTTCTGAAGGATACTGGACTCCACGAGTCCAACGTGAAGTCGCTCACTGATGTGGTGAAATGTGTAATGGATGTCGGTGGAAGGTTTATCTGCTAAATCCCAGCAGTTGGCCCCGCGATCGTGGACAGTGACCCTAAATAATGTCAACAGCTCATTTCCACCAGAGCTCTGTGTGTGTGTGTGTGTGTGTGTGTGTGTGTGTGTGTGTGTGTGTGTGTGTGTGTGTGTTCAGGATGGATATAAGCTGCTGCTGGCGGATGTGATTGATACGAGTCTCTGCTCCTCTCACCAATTTGCGTCAGACAAAGCAGCAGCTCGAGGTTTCGAATTCAGAAGATGACGAGTCAGAGATTTAATCTGGAGGTGAAGCTTCGACATTTACTGACTGTAACAATGTTTCAGGATTAATTGCAGATTTAATTCCTTCCCTCCCTCTTTGTGTGCAGATTTTAAAAATCAATGAGGAAGAAGCAAAATAAAAATGATACTTGAGTGTTTAAAGCGTTTCATTTAGTGCTCCTTCAATGATGTTAAACTGGATGATATTCAAATATTAATCATTTAAAAGTGGATTTAATGGTGGATTTTACACCATTTTCTTACCGTTGAACATAAGTTTTTAGTTTGGTTTTCATTCGTACCACATTTTCAATTCCAGCAGTTTATCTGAGACATGTGACTAAATTTGTTTGTCTTCATAAAGACAACAAAGCCGATTTTTACAAGCTAATAAAGACACTAAGTTATTTAACTTGTTCAAGAAGTGTGATGATGAAGTTCATTTATTCTAATTATTTGATATTTAGTGAAATAAATGTAACAGAAAACTTCATGAAGGCTGATTTATTTCTTAATTGCTCCTCTAAATTAACTTAAACAGTTTAAAGGGCAGAATGAATTTTTGCAGAAGAAATGTTAATATTTATAATATTAAACGTTCTCCATAAGAGAATAAACCAGCTGCTCTCAGAGGAGAATCAGGTCCCAGAACACAGGTGGCAGGGTCCGCCACATATAAACAGTATAAACTGTGTTGTTTCTTTAAGGTCTGTTTGTTTATCAGTTTTTTCAGTCATGAGGACAAAGAGAGTTTGATTATTTAGTTTGTTATTAACATTTCTACAGACTGCTCCTTTAAGAACCGACTTTAGTCTTTAACGTCCGAGTTGAGTCTTTTATTTTCAGTAAGTCAGAACAGTCGACTCTCCACAGCTCAGGTTTAATATCAATCAATCAATCAATCAGTCAGTCAATCAAAACACATCGCCAAAGTGAATCTATTATGGATTCGTCACTCTGACGGATCATCTGTGTTCTGTACGTCACAGCGACGGGCGACTGAATGAAATACTACCACAAACTTACAGCTTTCTCTGAGTTTGAGGATCACTGATAATATAATATCATTATTAATTAATTGTTAAAATTATCTCTATTTGACGATCAAATCATTAATTATTTTTTCACTCCTCAGCTTCTTCTGGCTGCTGATCGCTGGATTAGAAATCTGTTGTCACAGAGGAAATAAAACACATTGTTCATTTTATTAATCTTCACACAAATTTTATCAGCATTTATATTTTTTCCACTTAAAACCGTCTGCAGCAACTATTCTCATAATGGTTTGGATAATTATTTGAGTCATTTTTCAAGCAAAAACACCAAAATATTGATGATTCCATCTTAAACAGTGTATTCTGCTGGTGTTGTGTCTGATGGAGGTAGAAATGGTTGACATGAGATTATAGTGGAGTTCTTCCTGAGTTTTTAAATAATTAATGAGTTTGGTTAAATATCTTGGAAGAAGCCATATTGTCCTCGTTGAAACTGTGATGGGCACTTTATAAAAAACAACTATTTTCTGACTTTTTATGAATCAAATCTTTAGTTGAGTCAGATCAAAGATCTTGAGGTGAATCGGTCCTTGTTAAAAACTGCTGGTTTCACTCTGTAAAAGGTTTATTTTAATATCTGACAGCTGTAATCAGCGTCACCCTCGTGTTGAATCTTATCTCTGGCGTGTTCGTTCACACGCTGGAGTTTTGCTTTTGCCATTTTTCGTCCCTCTCAAAACGATTAAACAAAAGTCAGCCAGCGAATCGTTCAATCGATGTTTTTTTGCTAATGTGTTAAAAAACGCCCGGCGGTGACTTCTGTTCCCCGGCGCCGCCCAGATTAAAGTCAAGGCATCAGAGGGGAGCGTGAGCCGAGGACAGCAGAGTGAGCAAATCCAAAACACTTCAAAATTTGTCATTAGTGCGGCGCTACATTCTTTCATTACCGAGTTTATCGGAGCAACCAGCCATAAGGCGAAGGTTCATGCACCCCTGAGCACAAAGACTCAAGTTGTTCTACATTTACAGAATCATTTAACTTCTTTAATTATTCTTTAAATTACAATTGCAAATAAAGGCGCTGCCCGCGGTGGTTATGCATGGCCTGCAAAAAAAGAGCAACATTTTTAATGATTACTTTTCACATGGTACCAAACTAATCTCCCACGGACAAGAAATGAATGAAAAAGGGAAGATTTTCTCTGCCATTCTACTTTAATGGAGGGAGCATCAGTCATCAGGCACAGTGGCTGTTCTGGACCAGATGTTGCAGAACTAACCAACAATTGGGCTGAAAATAGAAAAGGAGCAGGGGCGGGGAGGTTGGAATAAATTAATTGCTAATTTCTCAGTCTTTGATGGAATTAGGCTCACTTCTTTCCCCCTATGTGCTGTGTGAATGTCCATGCGTTAAACGTTTTTTCTTCTCTCGCCTCCCCCTCTCCCCTCTTAGCTTTCCTGACGGTTAAGGGCCACCCAGAGGAGAGTGAGTGATGCAAAACCGAGGAGTAATCCCTCTGTTTATCTCGGCTTCGAGGCTCGGCCCCAACCTCTGCCTCTATTATCCCGAGGATTTAAGGCAAACTTTCATTTATTGGCCGGCCTCCGTTCTCTATCCCGGCTACTGAGCTCAGGATGCCCCCTCCCCGAGCCTCTGTCCCAGTGTGAGCGGATTTGCATAGAGCAACAATGCATGTTGCCGGGGCAGTGGCCAGTCAGCGCTGGGACCGGCCCGCTCAGAAGCGCCGTTTGCTCAGGCAGCACATGGCTATAGAAGAATGTGGCCTTCAGGGGGGAAGGAGCAGCACCTGCGTGGCGCGGCGGCCAGGCCTCGCCACGCCGCCGAAAAACAGCAGATGTACCGCAATCTGGACACTGACTCCCTTTTTTACTGCTCACTCACACAAATGAGCAAACGGGGCAGGACGGGCCAAACTATTCAGACGGGCCTTCAGAGGAGCGGAGCGTCTCCGAGATCAGAGCTCACCTGCTGACCCGGCTCACCTGCTGATTACCAAGAAGCTGCTTTCAGTCCGCAGGTTGTTTCGTCAGCCGTCAGATAAAATAAACACGACTCTGATAATCAGTCGGCTCACAGACGTGTAAACACGTGTGTAAACGATTTTTACTGTTACTTTAGAGACTGAAGTACATTTAATATCAGATACTTTTAGACTTTTACTCAAGTACGATTCACATGAGTGACTAAAGTCATATTTTAACATAATATCTTTACTTTAACTCCATTTTCTAAAATGCCAGTGAGTCCTGATTATTTCCATTTTGTTTTATTTAATCCAATTATTTAACACAACCACTGAACCACTGATGTGAATATCAGATGACATAATAAACCTACAGACTGAACTTTGTGTTATGTTCTTCTTCGCTGTGTTTGTGTTGTGATTAGCCCCCAAGTTGTTCCATCAGTGAATAAACAAGCTGCTCTCAGAGAAAAATCAGGTCCCAGAACACGGTTTGAAACTAGACAGGTGGCCAGTTTGATTATTCAGTCTGTTTAGACATTATGAAGATTTCTCTCTGCTCATTAACATTTCTTCAACAAAACTACAGACTGCTCCTTTAACATCAAACAAAGCAAATCCCCAGAGAAATGTTAGCTAGCATTGGCTGTAGTTAGCTACCGTTAGCTCATTAGCTCATGGCTCAGCTAGCTGTGGAGCCAGCGGTACTGGAGTTCGTCTGAACCGAGACCTCGGATCACAGAACACAGTCTCTGAGAGCAACACAGGTTCAGATGAAGTACAGAGGTGATTTACAGCAGCTCGGACCAGGATCGTGACCCTGGAGATGGGACCAAACCGTCTGGACCGAACCAGAGGTGACTGTGGAGACAAACCAGAACTGTTCTGGTGACTCGGACTCAGTTTGAGTCCAGTTTGAATGAAGTGAGTTTCACGATGAGTTAATGAGCAGATTAAACTGGTCTGAGTTCAGTCAGAGACAGAAACGGTTAGAGATTTATGTTTATAATGAAAATAGTAGTCAAAATATTTCCATTCTTCACATTTATGAGTTCATGTTGTTGATTATTAGACTCAGTAGTGAACTGAAGCTGCAGGCTGTCAGACTGTCACCTCTGAGAGACAGAGGCTAGCTGTTAGCATGCTAACTTCAGAACGTCAACACTGATGCTTCTTCACACTTTGTGATAATTCCTTGACTGTTTGAAACCTAAATTCTGTCCATATCTTACAGATTGCTCCTTTAATGAACACGTTTGAAGATATTGTAATTTTTTAAAAATCAAAACCAACAAAAACACTCAAACCAGCAGCGAAAGTTTCTCCTGAACACACACCTGCTGCCACAAAAACTCAGCAGAGCACCAAATGTGGATTAATCCACCGCTGAAAATAAAACAGATGCAGAACTTCAGTGAGCAGCTGTTTTAGGAAACGTCTGAACCTTTTTAAATGAGAGTGCACGTTGAGCTGGTGACCACGAGTCCTCGTGCACGAGGCCGGTGACTCAGTGTTGACGCAGCAGCGGGGGACACAATGTAAAGCGGCGGCCTGCAGGGAGCTGAAAGCCCCTTCAGCTACAGGTAAACAAGACCACCCACCCCCACATCCACAACAACGGGCCTTATCTCCGCCCGCCGCAGACGCTGCTTCCCTCCTCTCTGCACACCAACACACCCTCAGATGGGAGATAAAACCGGGAGAGGTCGGCGGGATGAATACAGAGCAATCTGTTCGCCTCCAGCTCGAGGGTTTCCTCACAAGAATTCTCCTTCAGAGCGACCCGGAGCAGCCGCAAATTAAATATCTGGACTCAAGTGTTTGTAGCTCAGACAGTTTTCCTCTTTTTTATCTCTTTTCCAGTCACTTGATGGGAAACGAGCACCGGCCTCCAGCCGAATGCTCATGTCTTCTCCACCGAGGCTGCCGGACACCGAAACCAACCGAATCCACATCAAGACGTGTAAACTGTCACATCTGTTGATTTTAACCTCAGATATTACATTTATCACATGGTGGATCCTAATTTCCACTCACCAACGTACAAAAATACATCAAATTGAACAAAAACACAAGCATCAGATGAACACACAATAATCTCAAGCAGATTATTTGGAGGTAAAACTGCAAGTGAGCACGCCTGAAATGTTAGACATCTGTATTTTACTTGAGTATTTATCATCATTATTATCATTAAGACGATACAAAGACGTAAAAGCCGTAAGAATCCGTAAACAGACAGAGAGGGAGACTGGAATGTGGAGAAAAGGCGTGTTAGTGTCTCGTATCTGCAGAGAGTTTCTGATTTTCTCTCTTTGTTGCTGCTCGGGACGCTTTACCAACCCAACATGTGTCTGTTTGACGTCCTGGGAATGAGACTCAACAATCAGCTGTCTTTGTGGTGCGTTCAGGAACAGCTGGGACAAATCCTACTGATTCTACCTTTAACTTTAATAGTCTTTAAATTCTATTAATATGACATGAGCTTCAGTTAGCTTTGACCACAAATGTCCTTCAGAGGGAGACTTTTTACTCAGAGCCTGTAATCTATTACTTTACTGGAGGAAACAAGCTGGATCAGAACCTCAAGTTCTACTGGAGGAAACTCATTGAGTCTTTGAGTAACTGATATTAAATGTACAAAAAGTACAAGTAAATTATACATATATCAACATGTATATATGTATGTATGTATATGATATTAGATCAATATTCAGCACATTTGTGCAGCATGAAAATGTATTTAGTCTTATTCCATCACTGTTTATCTATAATAATACATCATAATACATTTGTTGATTGTATTAAAGAAAATATGAATCAAAGTAATTAGTAACTAATCAGATACATGTCAGATATCTGATATTAAATGTCCTTTCTGGAGGTAATTCAGTGCCAATAAATGTACTTGAGTAAAAGCAAATTATACATATATTTACATGTATGTTTGTACTTAATACTGAGTTGATCAATGATACCAATATTTACAGTTTTTCTGATAATCAAAATCTGTTTTTATGTTTTTTAAATCCGACTGTTCTTAAAATAAATTAATTCTAAAATGTGCTACTTTTGGTTCTGATGTGTAAAAGTACAAAAGTACAATATTTACCTCAATACCTCAAACCTAAGTACAGTTTTGAGTAAATGTACTTAGTTACATTCCATCACTGCCTCTGTAGGCGTATCAGACAACATTATAAAGTCATTTTGGTTTTATTTTAATTGTATTTTATTGTTTGATATTTCCTGGAGAACACTCATAATGTCTGATGACTCATCCTGCACTCGAGGGCGTGAACGGAAACGCCCTCTGAATGTTTATGAAGCTTGAAAAATTAAATGAATTAAATAAACTTTAACAGGTTTCTTGGGAATCTTGAGTCTTGAGTATTTAATAAAACATGACAGTGTTTGTTTTAGAGATGCTGAACGATGTCATCTCCTTCCTATCCTCCTCGTTCAGGCTGATCTGTCGGCAGCGCGATGCGAGCGGCGTGGAGAGGAGCTGTGAGCGCGTCGTGTTTGAGGAGGCGGGCGGCTGATAGCACACAGAGCTGATATTGTCCTAATATCTGTTGACAGTCGGCTCTTCTCTGCATAATTGGCTCCACCTCCCCCATTAGCAGCGGCTCTGTTTGGCTCCCCAGGGCATGTGTTAGAACAAATTTGAGGAGTGTCATATTGCACGCATTTCAACAGGGCCAACAGGGTTAGACTCACATTAGCGTAATGAATCAATCTGCTCGGCTAATGGCTGAACTAACTCCATTAGGACACGCCGGCGTCTGCGGCGAAGGATTCCAGCGGGGAGGAAAACGCCTCAGCTCATGATACACATCATTAAAGTAAAATTAAAAGAACGGGGAGATATTACATTTAAATGCTGTGTTATCAGCTGCATCCATGACAGGAAATTCACGTTGGATTTCACAATAAGAGCCTCAAAAACACAGAAATTAGATCAGAATATTTTCTTCCCTGTCTGGAAAAGCAGCATATATCAGTGCTTGATTTCTGTATATAATGTCACTACTTAAATCTGATTTGTAATAAGAAATGACATGCAACTTGAACATTATTGTGGTAAAACATCCAGACTCAGTACTATAAGATTTGTCTAAAAAGGAAGGACGGTGTTTCAAAACATACAAACAAACAAACAAAATAAACTCGGTTGAATAAAAGCAAAGAAAATCAATAAAAACACGAGAAATAACCGACAGCGTTTCCTGATAAATGACACCAGATTGCAGATTTAAACGTCCTCTTTCCTGTTTAATCCGGCCAGCAGTTTGTCAGATGCATCACAATCCCTGGCATGTGGATGTTTTGCAGCTAAGTGGCATTAAAGACAAAAGGAAATAACAACTACTCGAGTGGAGGGACGGCCGCTTTAGCACCTGAATGGAGGCAGATTATTGGGAGAGATTGAGCCGGTGCTAATTAACTGATATGAGCATCTGAATGGAGGCTGAAACAGGCTGCTGACGAGCAGCTGATAGCCACCTGCTGACACACACACACACACACACACACACACACACACACACACACACACACACACACACACACACACACACATATGATCAGCTATCAGGTCAGTTATGATGATGAGTTGTACAAAAATCTGATATGTAAACATTTAATAATAAACAGAAACTGTATCATGACCAGAAACATTGAAAATGTTTCTGGTCATGAAGTTAGTTTTGTTCACACACATTATCTCAAGGTTAAGAAAGAAAGAAAGAGAGAAAGAAAGAAAGAAAGAAAGAAAGAAAGAGAGAAAGAAGTAGAAAAAAGGACAGAAAGAAAGAACGAAATATAGATGGAATGAAAGAAAGTAAGAAACAAACAGCAAGAAAATTAGGGAAAGAGAAAGAAAGAAAGACAAATATATAGAAAGAAAGAAAGAAAGAATGAAAGAAAAGAAAGAAAGAAACTGAAAGAGAGGAAAAGAGAAAAAGACGCACAAACGACAGAACGACAGAACTGGAGAAAGAAAAAGAGCGAGGTCGATGATTAGCTCCTCATGAATTTTAAAATCCTCCCCTCGAGTCTCCGGGAGCTGATCAATCACCACTTTACTGTCTTCCACCTCTGATCACTGTTAATAGGTTCATCAATGCAAGTAGACTGAGCTGATCAATATACACACACACACACACACACACACACACACACCTTTAAGTACACAGGTTTTTTAAACGGTTCAGCGTTGCGGATCAAGAAGACATTAAACTTGTTTAAACGCCTGGATCAATAGTGTTCTGGATCAGACAGTTGATGGAAGTTATTCTTCTTCTGTGGTCACATTTTGATATCTTTCACTTCAGGTTCACTGAACAGAGACGTCTTTAACACACGTTGTAGCATCGTGACAGAGCAGGTGTGTTAGCGGCAGCGCGTCCAGCCAGGTGTTGAGTTTAAACATTCACATATTAATCAAAATAAACACTCGATCAATAAACCTACAAGTTGTGGCGTCTACGTGCTAGTTAGCATGCTCACCAGCTAGCCCTGACCCGTCCCGTCTCCTAATACCACTCTGAGTCTGGACCACTAGCTGCTCAGCTAACTGAGCTAAAGGCAGCTACAGTTAGCAGCAGTTAGCAGTTACTCTGGTATTCTGTGGCTCCCTGTTTCTTTCACTTCCTCTGACAGGAGCCACAGCGTGCTAGCAGCTAGCTGGTCAGTTCCTGCGTCGTCTTCTTCTTCGTTTGTTTCATGTCGGTTGGCGACCAGCATTTAGCTGCATCACTACCACCGACTGGGACAGTGTGAGATTAGAGAGGTACAAAATGACTTGAGAGGCGATAAGACGCTAAAAGATATTATCACAATATCAATATTTCATTTTTAAATATCATGATTATCATGAAAGTGTGAATACAAAAGGTGGGCACGTCTGACATACTGCACCTTTAACGTCAACGTGAGACGCAACTACAGCTGTTAATGTGGAAATACTCAAGTCGGTGCTTATTAATGCCATTACAACCCCCCCAAACACTGAAGGTGTAGTTCTTACATAAATGTACTGAGTTACTTTCCACCAGAGCCTTTGAGGAGGTAGACTTTGCATAAACCTTTAAGAAAATCAAACTACTTTCGTCCCCACTGTCAGAACTGATGCTAAATGACCAACGAGTGAACTGAAACTCTTCATTTCAGTCAAAATGTTAAAATAAAAAGTAGGAAACACTAAAAATTAAGAATCGACGACCACGTCAACAAAACAAAAACAGGAAACTCGTCTTTCTCCGACAGTAATAGGAAGCAGAGAGCTGCCGATCGCCTCAAATAATCTCCAGATCCTTTTTTTTCCTGAAAGCCCAAAAAGCAGCCGCCCGACCAACAACACCACCACCTGCCCCCCGAGTCTGCTCGCTCCACCCCTCCTCCACTCAGCCCCTCCCTGCACCACCACCACCCGCCAAATCAAAACCAAAGCAATGCTTTTTTTATCTGCAGATTCTCAGACAATGCCTGGAGGATCCCGTAGCCTAATCTCCCCAATCCCCCCGTCCCCTTTATCCCACTGTTAAAGAATGTTTGAAAGGGCGACACCGAAAACTCAACAAAAAAAAAAAGAAAAGGCGGAGAGGGGGGAGCCAGTAACATCTGGGACGGTATATGAGGGTCAGAGGGTGGAGGAGGTGGAGGAGGGTGGAGGAGGGTGGAGGAGTGGGGAAAAGAATACATCTAATTTCAAAGAACTGAGTTTTATTAACACAATTTAAAAATGTGAAGATTTATGGAGCAATAATTAAATAAAAAGTAAAAAAGACCTCAAGTTTTAGAGACTTTTCTCAGTTTCTTTTAGGATAAAACAGAAATTTAATCATCTTCATGGAAGTTCTTGAGCTCTGAATTAAAGAAACGTAAGAATAAAAAAACAAAACAACAGATTAAAAACAGATGAGAGTCGGTGCAAAATGGGATAACAATAAAAATGGCTTCAATTTAGGAAAATAAGTCAACTACAATAAAAAATATAAGGTAGCGTAAATAATGACATTATATTCAAAGTAATATTTCACATTGTGTTGTTGACGTTAAAACTCAGATGTTTGTTTTCTGCACATTTTATTTCAATTTTGAACATAAACAATATTTTATAAACTGTGTGGAATTAATAAGCAGCACATAAATATTTAATTAATATTTATAACACACTGATGTTGTTGTAGCACAAAGCCACGTATGGAAAGTTTATATAAAGTTTATATATTCGGCTCTGAGATGCTGCCAACAGGAATATTTTGTGAACATCAACCTAAAAATTAAGATTTACTCCAGATTTGATTTTAAAAAATAGCTGAAAATCGTTTTTTGTCTTTGTTTCTATGTTTTTTCAGACCTGCTCCGTCTGCAGCTTCACTGGCCTGAAAACAAAACAAAAGAATATGTTTAAAGGGTAAAATGACGAACAAAACATTTAATAAACGGTTATAACATGTTGTTATAAACTATTACCTTTAAATAATTGTTTATAAATCCTACATCGGAAGCACAAAGTAAAGTTTTGCCCATTTTGACAATTAAACCAACGTTTCAGAGTTTATTTAGTGAACGTCAAAATAAAAATCAAGACAATTTGTTTTAGATCTGATATATCTGATATATATCTGTTTTATCTGCAGCTTAAATCTCCTCTTTGAGTCAAACCTGATGAAAAACAAAACAAGAGAAGACTTTAAAAGACATGGTTGATAAAATGAAGAACTAAACTTTAATTAATGGTTATAAAATGTTGTTATTAACCAGAACTTATTAATAAATGTTTATATGTGATGAACAGGAGGCGCAGAGTGACGTGTTGCCCAGCCTGAGAATTATATTATCATTTAAAATCCTCAGAGAAAGTTTATTTAATGAAAATCAACATGAACATGAAGATAATTTGCTCTAGATCGGATAAAAAAAGTCCTTGTTTTTATTAAATATTTATATATCCTGCTTAAAGATGCTAAATAAGAGGGTCAAAGTGAAGCGTCGATCAATTTAAACCCTCAGAATAGAAATGTTTGGTGAAAATCAGGACAATTCGCTCTGGATCGGTGACACTAATTAAAAACATCCTCACATGTTTCCACGTCTGCTGAAACTTTCTTTGTCTGCAGCTAAACGAGCCTGAAGAATCTCATCCTGGAGTCAAACGCTGACGATAAAACAAAAGGAGATTTAAGAAAGTCAGGGTTGATGAAATGACAGAGTTGCTGTGTCAGAGCGGCACTTGAGCGTCACACAGGCCCACTCAGACTTTGGGAGGGTATTATGTTTAAAACACTTTATTCCTCCCTTCCCTGTGAAAGATTATACGAGTTATCCCATCAAAGTTGAGTAAAAACGCCATTCTTGTGTCTTTAAGCTCTTGCATAGGAGGTCAATAAGACTGTGCCTCTGCTTACAAGGCTGGGCCGGGTGTAATCTCGCTGAAGTTACATTAATTAAATGGTAAGCTCCTTTAGCAATACGTTCCTAAAAGAACTTGGCTGATAATATACTTAAAGCGTTCGCGGGCTGTTTGTTTCAAAGCCAGCAGACGTTTAGCCATGCGGCTCACGTACGGAGGCTTAAAAACCTTCGGCTGCAGCCACAATGAGCGAGCAGCGGCTGGCAGCAGCAGAGAAATTCAACTTATCAAAGGAAAACATATTTGTCTCCGTGCGCTTGATTTACACATTAAGACTCGCTGAAAATGAGGAAAACTTTGGTTGGATTTTTTAAATCTGCAGAGCTGGAAGAGGAAGAAATCTGTCCGAGTGGAAAGTGAAAAGTTTTATAAAATCAGCGGCTCGGTCGGAACCTCAAGAACCACATGTTGGAGGATTCACTGATCGGTTTGCATCTGAAGTTTATTTTAAAGCACGTGTACCAACAAGTCAGTGGAAACATCCATGTCCATCTTTTTGATTCTAGATTTTCCAGATAAACTGAAGGACTTCTTCCTTTATGGGAAGAGAATCTTCTTCTTCATCACCTGTGGATTATCTGACGGATGAACCGGCACAAAGATGACGACGGTGCTGGTAAGAAGAGAGTCCGTCTCCTCCCAGTGGACCCTCACGGTACCATGTGTGTATTTAATCCTGCAGAATTGTGCCATGACAATTTTATAAAAACGAGAAAGTCAAGATTGAAGCATTACAGCCACTAGAGGGCGCTGCTCAGCGTCGACCCGACCAATCAGATTTAATTCGTAACCTCTCCTGAAAAAAAAATAGGCCCTTTTTAAAACGTCTTCCTCTTGTCAGGTGGTCGTGTCTCGTTAGCGGAGGTTGCTGCTCTGTCGGTCCGTATCTGAACGGAGAGATACAAAACGAACACAGAGTACGCATCTTTGTGCGTATCGAATGTTGAGCGCTAACACTTTTTCTGTGCCACGACGACGGCCATGTTGGTGTGGCTGTCTTAATTTATACGATGTATTCGTCTCTTGCTGTTTACAAAAATATTCATTCTCACCTGTGGTCACTTACGTAAGTGCCCTCTAGTGTTGGAGCGTAAAGAAAAGTCTGAACTCGCAGGTGTTGAGGTGTTGTCTTCTCCGTAGACCAGGTTTTCCTGTTTCCTGTCCCGTTTGTGACCCAAAAAATAGTTAACATGATTTACATCTTAGTTACACGACTCAAGTTCTTATTTTAACCCCAGAATAAACGGCTACGTGCATGTATTGCGTACAGAACATTTAATTAAAGCATCTCAATCATATCTCACTAAACCAATAATCTGCCTTCACTGATAGATAACGTCCATTAATAAGTGATGCTCAGCTCTCTGGTGAACAATCAGGTTTTACAGTGATTCCCTCATCAGCAAGTGACGAACGTAAATACTCCCCATCACTAATTAATACGAGTGAGAAACAATCACCTCTAAAAACTGAGGAGGACATGATTAATTTATGCAAAGCGGAGACGTAAGAATCCTCCTCGTGCTCTTTACTTTGATGAAACAGCGACACGGAACATTCAGGGAGGGAAGAACAAGAAGTTTGTGGTGGTGGCGGACCCCCCCACCCCGACCCCTCCGCCTGCAGCCCCGCCCCCCCACCGGCCATCAAATATCAACCCTCACAAATCAATTTTACACATGATCGCCACCCCGCGCCCTCCTGCCCGGCGGCCCCTCCCCTCCAATTAAGCGTCCACATTAGCATATATATGATATCAGTGGTAAACATCACTCGGCTGGTAATTCACAAACGCTGCTGGATAATAGGAGGGTTGAACACCTATTAACCCCGAGGCCGGCAGCACAGAGGCAGGCTGGGAAATTCCCCAACCTTCTCCCAGAGGAGCAGGGAGGTGGAGACAGCGACAGGCTTTGACGAACACAGAGGAAGAGGACTGATGGTGAACTGAGTGTGTGTGTGTTTCTGAAGCGTTTGCTGCCATCTTGGTGCCACAAAAATGCTAATCCAGTGAAAGAGGAGGAAACGGACTGTGATTGGCTGAAACAAACTCACAAACAGACAAGCAAACGCCTCCTGTCCTCAACTCAAACCTCTGATGAGACTGTTGATGGTGACACAGCACAGAAGTACATTTACCTTTGACTCCAGTAAAGTAATAGATTACAGCTCTGACATGAACTCAGAGTCTCAAGAGTAAAAAGTCTCCCTCTGAAGGACATTTGTGGTCAAAGCTAACTGAAGCTCACGTCATATTAACAGAATTCAAAGACTGTTAAAGTTAAAGGTAGAATCAGCAGGATTTGTCCCAGCTGTTCCTGAACGCACCACAAAGACAGCTGATTGTTGAGTCTCATTCCCAGGACGTCAAACAGACACATGTTGGGTTGGTAAAGCGTCCCGAGCAGCAACAAAGAGAGAAAATCAGAAACTCTCTGCAGATACGAGACACTAACACGCCTTTTCTCCACATTCCAGTCTCCCTCTCTGTCTGTTTACGGCTTCTTACGGCTTTTACGTCTTTGTCTCGTCTCGCTGCGTCTGCCGTGCGTGAAAGTTCAGATATTTGTGTTCAGGTGTACAGAATTAAAGTCACAGAGATACTCGAGTAAAGTAGAGTTAACTAGAATAAAAATAGACTTGTTTTCCTCAGTGGTGTCTGACCGACGGCCTGCTGCACTGAGACCAGCAGCTGTTTTGTTTTCCAGCTGACACAGTTTACTCTTGATGTGATCAAGCTGCTAATTAGCAACGAGGCAGCGAGTCGTCTCCTCACAATGAACTCTGGCAGGGAAACTCTGGCCTGTCACCTCCGTCACCTCCCTCCATTGTGACACAGTGACTTTAACGTGGTGGACGCTCATCGTTAACTTCTCATCAGTCTCCATTATCTCTGTTGTGTTTTCAAGCTGCCTCCTCACAGCAGCTTTCACTCGTATCGCTCATTGTTACCAAAGAGAAAAACAACTTGGTGGTGAGGAGAGAGAGAAGAGAAGCCTCCACTCGAGTGCGATGACTTTATTTCTCAGAGACACTCAACACTCGCAAATAAAACAGTGAGAGCCGCAGTGTGCGTGAAACTAAACGATCAAACTCTCCAGGTTAAAGTCCGGTCCATTAATACGACACATTTTCATTTCAAAGAGCAGATATTAAATATCAGCGTCCCGGCTGCAGGCTTCATATCCGTGAGGTCACTTCATGCTCACACAGTTAACGGCCGCCGGCTCTGGGGACGTAAAACAAACAGCTTTTGTCTGAGTGGCCTCTGACACTCGAGTGTTTGTGCGATGGTTTTATCTTATGTTGCGATGAGCGACAGCCACTGAAGGTGCGGTCTATATTATGGTTTTGGATTAAAGATTAAAGCCCAGTAAAGCCCGTGAACAGGCCTAATCCTGCTCTTCAGTGCGGCTCAGCGGCAGGCAGCCGGCGGCGCTGATCCACCATCAGCTTCCTGCCTAATGTTTCATCACCAGAGGCCAAATAATAAACCTGTTGCAGAGCAGAAGCGCTTCACGCAATACAGACATACAAATGCAGGAAATCTCATGCAAATCTGAATAACTATGATGAAGGCTGGGTATCAAACACTGAGTGAACTGCATCAATACTATCGAGTATCGAAACACATCTTGTCATCAGCGTATTTTTATTTATTTTACAATTAACATGTGAAATGATGAAGGCGCTGGATGTGGTATAACAAACTGTGAACCACACTTTGAACATTTCCTCTTGAAACAACACTGACAAATAGGAAGAAATTGGGTCGATAACCATGCGAAAATAAATAGTACACTAAATTTAACCTCTAAACTAAACCAGAAATAAATCAGGTGTGAATCTGAATCAAACACTGATACGAAGCTTGTTTACTAGATATTTATTGAACCCTGATCTGCAGGTGAAACCATGAAGTGCATCTTTGTATTGATCACAATAACGCTGAATGGAAACTCTATTGCCAACGTTATGGGTTTCAATAAAATGGTTATAAAATGGTACCATCTATGGGGCAGCTGTTATCAGAAGGTGGCTGGTTTGTATTCCCCAGTGGACCCAAAAACTGGTCCTGATATGCGGGTCGGCAGCTTGCATGGCAGCGACCACCATCAGTGTATGAACGTGTGAATTACTGTGAGTCCATTTGGACAAAAGCATCTGATAAATGTCTTAAAATGTAAGAATGGTATCAGAAAAGTTATCGTTCAGGAACTGGTATCAAATCAAGGTATCAGAACCTGTATTTGGGTCTCACTCAGCCTCACCTACGACTGTACTAAACATTATTTTTAACCTGTCTGTCGTGTCAACTTTCTGCCAAGAGTCACACACATGTTTATGTGGAACAGAACAAACGTTTAAATTTAATATTTTGGAGCGTCTGACTATCGTTATCAGAAGGTGGCTGGTTTGATTCCACAGTGGACCCCAAAACTGGTCCCGATGTGCTGGTCGGCAGCTTGCACGGCAGCGACCACCATCAGTGTAGGAAAGTGTGAATTACTGTAAGTCCATTTGGACAAAAGCGTCTGATAAATGTCTTAAAATGTAAGAAAGATATCAAAATCAAGGTATCAGAACCTGTATTTGGGTTTCACTCAGCCTCACCTACAACTGTACTTAACATTATTCTTAACATGTCTGTCGTGTCAACTTTCTGCCAAGAGTCACACAATGTTTGCCTGGAACAGAACAAACGTTTAAATTTAATATTTTGGAGCATCTATGACTATTGTACGAAGGTTTGAGGCCCAACACGTCAAAAACCTTTAAACTTCTTCTAATCATGGTGGTTTTAACTCCCTCTTCAGGAGTCCTGACGCACCAGGTTCAGGTTTAACACCTGGACGACTCGTGCTGTCGATTCCTTAATTGAGATGTCAACATGGACACAACAATTACATGTTTTTTTTCCTCTTTTCTCCCAGAATCCACTGCAGAACTGCTGCTGTGGGGCGTCAGAGCTCACGCAGGCGGATCCAGAAGCAATTTAGCCCCGTCTTTATTCTGCTTAACAATACCGGCAGAGAAAACTAATTAGGTACATTTCACCCATTTCCATGTTAATGATTTGTTTGTTGCCATTGTGTGAGGAGACAATGGGCCGAGATGCTAATGGTGCAGTCCCAATAACAAAGTCCTAATGGGGGCCCCATTCACAGCCGTTAGCCCAGAGGCCGCCATGCCTCAGCCCCACCTCCCTCCACCCTCTCCCCCGGGGACGGAGGTGTTCTCAGGTCGGGCTGAAGGTTTAGAGAAAGGCCAGGTTACTGAGTTACTGTTTCTAAACTCAGGAATCACAGATTATAATAAAACAATTGACCCTTTCAGAGTTCTGCCCATTTTCTCCCTGTGAACCAGAAATAGCCGAGCAAACTGAGCAACCAGATGTTTGCAGGCTTAAATCTTTATGTGCCATGAGTCCCATCTGTTATAAATTCTGGTTTACCACTCTGAAATTAATTACATAATCTTCATTTTTATTCCTATTGTTTGTAATTGGATCTTATCTGCTCCAGGACGATGTATCTTATCTCAGTTGTATTACTTTCTGCTACAGTTGTGTCTCACAGAAGGCTCTTATTTTGAAATTGAGTTCTGTATTTATCATGATTGTGGTTGTTTGGACCTCGTGGTATCGAAATAAAAACAGAATTTTAAAAAAAGGCAAAAACTGGCTAAACAGATCGTGAAGATTTGTCGTTGGAAGACCGTTAAAAATGACGTTTGACAACAAACGAGAGGAATGTCTGATGTAAAGAGCGGATCAGATTGTTTAAAGGTAACATAACGAGGTAAAGTCTCAATATATCGATGTTTACAGTCACATCGTAGCTGACTGGCTAACGTGTAACGGTCAGTACCGCCATCTGTAGTCAGGAATAAAGTTCTTTACTCATCCCAAGAATTCATCCGAGGCGTTTCACAGAGTTTGTAAAGTTTCTCCTTACGTAACAACTCTTTCTCGCTCTCGTCGCCTCCTCGCTGCCGTTGACTGTAACTGTCAAAAATTCTTGTAAATGACTCACGACGATTAATACAAAATAACATAACTGTTGCGCTCATTTCTGAGAATATCTTCCAGCGACAGTTTGCAGGTAAACTACAGTTATAATCAGTAACTCAAACACTTGTGTCCTGTTAAACATCCACCTGCTGTGTGTGAACCTTTTACACATTTCCTTTTCCATTTTAATGTAAAAGCTGTTAGCATATGTACATACTGTATACAAACACCATGTCGCCAGTAAGTCTGGGTTCGTATTTACAGCGACTGTTTGCTCATGTTATTTGGATTAAGTCAAGTTAAAGCTGCAGGTGATGAGCAGGGTCACACAGGCCGCTCTCCCACTGCAACCTGAATCTTATTCAACGTGAGAACCAGGTGAAGGTTCAGCACCTCCAACCGCCTCGACCTCGGGTCAGCAGTGAGCACGGACAGACGACGGAGAAGCAAAAAATGATCTGCGGTAATTTAACACAACAATCCAACTCAAGGTAGTTTATGATCATGTTGGGAGCAGAAGTGTGTGAGATTTCTGCACACAGTAATCATAGAAAGAAGAGCTGGAAGACTTAAAGGGTCGATTGTTTTCTGCAGGTTCGAGACAACCGTGCATCATGACTCGACATCGATGGTGTTTACTTTACAACCTGACAATTCCAACATGGCGTCTTCCTCTGTGGCGATGCCTCTCGTGTTACTGATGGAGATTGAGAAGCATGACGCTCGCAGTTCATCCCATTCACTTCAACACCAGCTGCTAACATTAGCAGTGCTTTACAGGCTTGACTCCACTGGACTTGTTTCTGTTACCCGGCGTCTCCGTCCTCCTAATGGAAGCAACGTTTTGACGCAACTTTATTGTCCAGTTGAAGTCGGACAATTGTCAGTCAACATAAGCTGCAGACTCTTTATTATCCATCTCAGCATCGATGCAGAATCTTACACCTCCACATCGCGATGCACCTTATAATCAGGTCCACACTTCTTCTCTTCTCAAATCAATCTAGATCTCAGGGCCTCCAGGGACTTATATAAGATCTGACGAGCTGTATGGAGCCATTTTATGTTTTTTGGTTGTTATTTTCTGTTTTAAATCAAGTCTCCAGCTACTTGAGTTGTTTAGGAGAATGCTGCAAAGCTGTTTCACTGCGAAGCTCCAGAAATGTTCTGTGGACTATGAAACTGAATTTAGATTCTTGGGTGAACCGTTCCTTTAAGGTGCCAACAAAACGGATCCTCTTCCTACAGTTTGATGCAGAAGTCGTCCATCCCGTCCAAATACAGGACGGCAGCGCTTCACCTCTCTCAGACCGTCCACACAGCTCCTCTTTCGTTTGTTAGGTTTCAGGCTGTCAGGCATCGAGGTGTCAGCCTTGTTAGAAAAGGCAGAGGCTGCGGAGCTAATAAGGTGCTAATCCCGAGCACACACACACACACACACACACACACACAGACCCTCCTCCACCCCACAGAGGCTGAACACACAGGGCGAGCTGCACAGAGACACACACACACTACGTGGCTTATCGCTGCTCTCCAGACAGCCGCCCCAGATCAGTCAACGCGTGGCGCGATCGATGCATCTGATAAGGAATTAAGACAGAAAATAAACTGTACGCGTTATCGGGGAACTCGGTACATGGCCTAATTATGATGCGGCGTGTGTGTGAGAGGATGATACGGCGGGACTGGAGTGGCGCGAGGCTGCAGGAGGGAGGGATTCCTGCCGGAGCTGAGCAGGGACAGTTTCATCCTGGTGGCCCCCAAATGGCAGCGAGGGGGAGCAGTTTGAATGATGTGAACTACAATACCCAGAATTCCTGAGCGGTCCCGTCAGGAAATCTGTACACAGCATGTTCCCACTTATTAAGTCAGCTGTGACTGTGATGTTTTATATGAAACAGAAGTGAGAACAGAGAGCGCTGCAGAGCTGGAGAGGTTTCTGAGGGTTCTGTCTGCAAGAGAAGGCAAAGCTGAATGATTTGGTTCCGGTCCAAGAATCAAGTCTCAAATCATTTGAAACAGGTCCAGATATATAAAGACTTTTAAAGCCAGTCCAAGTCAAGTCTCAGTACATGATCAGTCCGAGTCTCAAGTCATTAAAGACACGTCCATTTCTCAAGTGGATTAAAAGTTCAGTTCAACACAAAATCTGAAGTAGAAATTTGCCTCCACATGAAACCGATCAAGGTCGGAGTGACGGGTCCTGGGTTCTGGAGAGAGACACTGCTGCTATATATTATTATTATATATATTCTAGGCACCACAAGCTGAGTACCATCTAGTTCCATTAAACTGAAGAGAAGGAAGGCTGATATATCTCCAGAACAATATAATACGTCTTTTTCATATGAAGTCATGTGAAGCAGTCCGAGTTTGGTCATGAAAAGTCTGAAGCCTTGATTAGAAGTCCAGAACAATTTGATTCAGAGCTGTATGAGTGTTTTATTATGTAGCTGAGGCCATTTATTATCAATACATGAATATCCAGGGTGTGAATTACAATTCTTATCACTCACTGTCGTGTATTTTTTATTCCGATATTTAAAAAAGTGTCATGTCAAGTTCATTTTTTGTGACTTAAGCTGACGGCTCAGCTTCCAGCTTTATAATCGTCATTGTGTTAATTTGTTGTTTATTTTCAGTTGTTTTACAGTTTAATATATGATCTCAGCAGTAAAGAAGCCATCAATCTAGCTTTTACTGTATTCTTTGCTCATGGTGGTTACTTTCTGAGTAGCTGATGCAGGAAGTAGTGCACAAAATAACGATACCAAGAACTGGACACAGTGAAAATAGATGTATGATAATTATCATATCGATTAGACATTATTTGGCCCTCTGTATGATGTGTGATCAATAACTCCACAAAAGCCATTACATCTAATTCTCTGACATGCTCAGGATGGCAAAATATGGATCCTTAATGTTTCCTCAATCATGACATGAGATCTGATGATGAACAAGATTTATCAAGTTAGTTATTTATAAGCTTCATGCAAAAAACAATGTTGGTAGATTTGTGGTCCTACAGTTTAACATTTCACATCTGCCAACGATGCACACATGAAATCCAAAACATAAACAGAACATCTGATTGTTCACATCAAGCTTCTCCTGCTGTCACATGTTTAATCTGAAACCCAAACCGGAGCATAATTCTGACTTTATAACAGTTTTTGTTCTCTGAGCTTGTTTTTTCCTTGTTTATTGCGGACTTGTTGCTTTGGTTTGGTCGATGCAGCGTCCACAGAGCAGCCTGTGAATGAAACCTTGTTGAAAACGTGGGGGGGATGCATCTCAAAGCGTTACTATATAATTTGTCCAAATATGTTATGTCCAGCCACGCAGCCGTCACCCGCCACGAGGAAAAGGTCAAAGTGAGAAGCCAAATCGTTCCCATGTCCACGTCCAGCAGTTATCCCTGCGGTGTAGCGGACAGACAGGACGCTCGGCTCCGCCTGACGCTTCGATCGTCAGCTGAAGCGAGGGAGGCCGCCGGTCCGACCGGCCGGACTCCAGCTCCGGGAGAGAAACCCCTTTGATCTGCCTTCAAACTGATTCATGAACACCAACTGATGGGGCGGCACGAAACACCCCGATGCCCAGCCTGCTCGGCCCCCAGGTCCCAGCACAACTATGTGCTTTCATGTAGGGCAGATTCCTCAGCACACAGCGAGGAGGAGGAGGAGGAGGAGGAGGAGGAGGAGGGGTGAAGCCTGCAGCTCAGAATAACTTCGCTCTGGCCTCATGCATTCGTCTCTGAGCCTCATGTTCAATCCTCTTTTTCTTCCTCGCTGTCTGTGTTCTCTTACATTTACCAACAACATCCATCTGTCATACTACAAATCACAGCCACACCTGTATTATCAAAGCTTCCACACTGTAACGTGCACAATGTGTTTTCAGTTCCCAGTCAGGTTTCATGTTCGGGTTGTCGGTACCAAGAGAGGGTCCAGGTTTCTGATCACGGGGTTTGTTTGTGCCTGTTTTAGTGACTCGTGTTGCTCTCCACCATTTACAAATGAAAAAGAGGATTTTTTCCTGCTGGTGCGTTTGTGTCAAGATTTTGTGTGATTCAGTTTTAATTTTGATTTCTTGGCATTCAAGTAATTTCAGTGTAAACTGAGTCAACAGCTGACAGTGAACCAAGTTTATTGCATTAACTGAAGGATTTATCTCTCTGTGATCACAAGCGGTACGTTTGCGTCTACGTATGACATTTCACTGGAAGTTCACTCTTTAGTAAAATAAACATTTTTGTGAAGCAAGCGGCACCTCAACAAGGCCGTCCCATCTGAATTGTTGTGCAGTTTGTCTTCGATTCATATGAATATACTAAATATAGATGAAATGTAAGCTTGTTAGCTCCCACTGAATCTTAGTTTAGCACTATGAAGAGCAGCGAGTCGCGGCCTGCTGCTTTGTTCGTACTGGTGTTGGTACGATATCGTCTACTCACTCGCTCGAAGTTGCCGTTGTAGTTCAGGAAGTCGCTCGTTAAACTGAAACATCTAAACCGCAGTCGTGTCCTTGTCTTGTAAAAGTCAGAGCAAACCTTAAATTAGGCCTCGTAGATCTGATATGAGTGAAGATTCAGCTACTGTGTTACTTAATTCTTTCCACAGATTAGTTTATAAACAGATCTTGGTGCGCTGGTCTAACCTAAACCTCTTTCCCATCGATCCTCAGCCCCTAAAGAGTGGCGACGCGCTACAGCAAAGTTTTATCTTATATATGAAACACACAATAAGATTTCTGTGAAGGTATTACATTTACTGTTAACCAACCGACCTCGTTCTCTACAGCGTCACATGCAACGTCAGATAAACATCTGAAACATCAGTGGAAAGCTGCGAGTTACAGACTTTATACTCTGCTGTGGACGTAAACCTTTCTTGTTATCCTACAAGCCCTTCACAGGCACCTTTGGAGTCGACAGAATTTGAGGGTCTGACACTCAATAGATAGATTTGGGTGGAGTATCACTTTAAGAAAAGCTTGCTTGACTGCCTTCGGAGAGTGCAGGAGGATAATAGGGTCCTGGGTGTGTTTGTTTGTGCCCTCGACCTGATCGGCATGTGATGAGCGGGGAGGTCTGCAGGCCTAATTGGCCTCTTTAAATGGAAAAATGTCCAGAGAGCATGACGCATCGACGAGTCGGCAGCACCCGGCCGCCCCTCCAGCCTCTTTTTTATCATCGCTTTATGGAAACAAACCACTCCAATTAGCGGCAGAGCAGCCATGGAAATAATAATGACCGTAAATTGGATGGTCATTGGATGGATTTAAAAAGTTGGGAGTCAAACTATGTGATGTACTTAAAAAGTAATTTACATCTGTGGAGCTCTGCACTTTGTAGCTGTGGTGTTTCTAATAACATCATAATAACATGAAAATATCAATATGTAAATGTTTGTAGGAGGTTTAAGTTTATACAGCGTGGACGAAAAGATACGAGTAAATAATTAAAGCAAGACTTAAAAAAGATACGACTCCTCTAAAGTCCAACTGAAAGTCTAGTCAAAGTGGTGTAACGTGACGTAGATGATCCAACACAATCAGAATCATCTGAAAGATCATTACTGACGTTCGATCAGCTGGTAACACAATATAAAACACAAAGAGACTTAAATCCAGCCGGGTTACAAACCACAGTGACTGGCTAATTAGCCACGTACAGCTTGTTTGTAGCTCGCTGCTCGTTAGCTTAGCAAGCTGCCAAACACTCTGTCAATTCTCACCAAATATTTTACTGGTAGGCAGGAAGAACAAACTGTGCAGGTGAAGGCGAAGAGTTTATCAGATATATTCATAATGAAAGACAGGCTCAATTTTGTGACGTTGACTCTCAAACCTTAAATTCTTACTGATCTGAAAAATGACTGGAAACCATAAAACGATCCAACCGTTCACACCTCAGCTACACACAGTGGTTTTAATGGAAGAATTAAAGGCCCAGTTCAACTATTCTGGCTGATTAGTGAGGCAGAGTTGTGCTGGAATCACCAAATTTCATGTAACAATACGAACGAAAGAGTTAAAAGTCGCCTCAGCCTGACACAGTGCTGCAACTGTAACAGGGCAGAAAAGTAAATATTAATCAAAGTCTTCAAACAGATCAGTGGAACGATTGAAAACACCTGTGTGGATGAACCTCCAGCGCGTAAAGCTCAAGTCAAAACAACATTTTCCACGTGAAATTTAGGCTGCATCCAAATCTCCACCCTCCAGACCTGCAGACAGACGGACAGTGCTAAAGACTAAAAAATAAAATCTATTTGTTTCCCTCTATAACCTTTAATTTTCTGAAAATATACATACTTCAAATTATATTCTAACATGGTCTTTACTCAGGTAACAGTTATGACACAGTACATATCTTATCATATATACTCAGAGGAGATATACAAAACTCTACAGCCTACTTGAACTAATTAACTAATGTGTTAGCATGACAGAAGCAGGAATCCTCTGATACTAGCTTAAAGCTGAGAACTGTCCTTCTCTATCACAAAAAGGAATAACTCTAAACAACGTCCCTCTTGTGCTGTGTAAAGTCAGTATTCACTGTACAGCGTGTGAAAGTGTTATTGTTCTTTAAAGTGCAGTAATAATCCTGGAGGAGCTGGTTGTGTTTAAAGCAGAGTGAGGCAGCAGCTCAGAGGTCTGCAGGTGTCAATCTGTTCTGAAGCTGCTCGTCCAGAAAGACAAAAGCGTGGCTCCTTAAAGAAGCAGACCAAAGGGGACACGCCGGCGCTTCAAAGGAGTTCCTGAGCCGTTCGCCTCCCTCCGACAGCGAGGTCACTGTCAACTCTGACGAGTCACCGCTCTGCCATTAAGTTCAGAGGAGGAGGAGGAGGAGGAGGAGGAGGAGGGAGTTCCTCTCTCCGTCTGCTGGTGTTTGGAGGAGGTGGAGGGGCGCTGTGGCTGTCGTCGGTGAAAATCAAACAGAGCCCAATTAAACTGATTCTAACATGCCAGTGATCACGAGGAGGAGGCTCACCTGGACTCTCCTCACTTGGACAACATGCCTCTGCCTCCGTGACTCCTCGGACGCTAATTGCCCGGACCAGAGAGGCCTCGGGAATGTGCCGCTTCGATGTGCTAACGGCCTGTTGAGGAGCTGCGGCTCACAAAACAATTCAAACTCACTTCATTATTTACCTTTTGACTGAGGAAGTCTGAGACTCTGTAGATATTAAACTGGTGTACACAGAATCTGAAGTGTCCTCAGCGAAGATGTTTTCTGATACAAGATTCTGATAATGACCATATTAAAGAAAAGTGAAGCCAATACTGAAGTGCATTCTTTCCACTCCACTGGTTTCAATCATAAGTCTGACTGTATGTAAGCTTATGAGAAAATCACTCTACTTCTCACTTGATTCAAAAACTCAGTAAACATTTTCCTGATGAGGTTTGGGTCTCAAACATGAGTTTAAAGTCTTCTTCAACAAAGTTTGATGTTCATTTTCTAAATTGTCATTCCATTTAGGGTTAAAAAAGACGGATCCAATCAGGATTTCATCCCCTGCTCCACCCATCTTGTCCAAATATGGTCAATACGACCTCCAAAAAAAAAAAGAAAAAAGGAAAAACTCAAGGCTTCAACATGGTAATGATGAGAAACAGTGGTGTCATGGTGGGTTACACTTGGTTTCTGATTATCACAGACAATTCAACAAGGTCTCGTAAAGGTTAAAGGAACAGTTCACCTGCAAATTAAAATATAATTGAAGTGAAAAGACGTAGCTTACATCTCCAACATGCAGTCGACCCACTTCAGACGGGGTGTATGCTAACACTTTAGCTTAGCAGCTACAGGTTAGGTCTCATCTGAAAACAGCTGTAAATAACATCTTTTAAAATCAGTTTATGATCTCGGGGCTTCTGGAGACTTGGAATACAGCAGGTGAGCTGTACGGAGCCATTTTATGTCATTTTGATTTGTCTTTCCTATTTAAATCAAGTCTCCAGCTGCTTCAGTTGTTTAGAAGAACGCTGCAACTCTGTTTTACTGTGAAGCTTCAGAACTGTTCTGTGGACTACGACAGTTCCCCTGACTTTCCATCAGCATGGAGGGAGGAGAGGATGATTGCATTTTCATTTTTGGGTGAACTGTCTCTTTAAAATGTTTCCATGCTTCGTGTGCAGGGAAACAGCAGGAAGTCTGTTGCAGAATGTTGTCATTTGAAAAACTCATCAGAAGAAAGAAAAAGAATGTATGAAGTTGAAATATTTTTAAAAATCAACGAAAGCCAACGTGACGAGGAGCCGAGCGTCCTCAGTGGATGATGACACTCTGAATCAAACCACTCTGAAGTTGCTTCATTCCATCAAACAGAAACACAAATAAGAATCATCTTTTGCTCCAAACGTCAGTCTCCTAATTACCAATTTTCTCAGAGCGGGGGGCCTTGACATCACACAGGAGTCTATCTCTGGTGTCAGTATAGATTATGGAGCCCACCTACAGGGAGTGGCCGCCAAACAGTACAAAACAATTAACGCTACTGCGCCGCTATCAAAGGCTCGCAGAGAAAACAGCGAGCCACGCATGGCTGGAGCGAGGGCCCGGCGGAGAGAGAAATGAGTGTAGTCACATCAAAAAGCAGCGGAGCAGGAGTCTGATTTAGCACAAAGGGCTGCAATTAGCACGGCACATTAGGAGCACATGGCAGGGCAACTCCCTCACTGCGCCTGCTCGGGACACACAACACCGACTCGGCCCGGGACCCCGATGCTCCACATACGGAGGGTTTATTTACAAAAACACAGAACGCATCAGGCGTCAGGATCTGAGTCCAAACCAGTCTGTTGCTCCGTGGAAAACACGTGTCATGAAACCAGTGATCAAGTTACTAATCATAATTATAAACAACATCATCAAACCATGATTGAAATACTTATATAAGTATAAATGCACAGTGGACGACCGACAACAGGAAATACGCTGCACCTTCAGGAAACACGTGACTAGTTACAGGAAGTCACAGAAACACTCACATCCTGTCAGGTGTGTTTCCAGTTTATCAGCATCACATCTCATCACTGCCGTATGTAAATCAGATGAGCACACCTGAATGTTAGGAAGACGTGATGCTCAACAAGGTGATCCATATGTAATATAATCACACAGAATAAGAAGCTTTAGAAACCCTGAGAAATAATAATTCATTTAACAGATACATACGTCGTTGGGAAACTTAGATTCTCTTTGATTAAACCACATCAGGCAGAATGCAAACAACCCACAAACAAGACAACCAGACAACAAACAAGCGTGTACAGAGTTTTGGCAACTCACCAATGAGGCGTCTGATTGTTTCAGCAGTGATCAATCAATCTCCAACAAAAGCTGTCTTCTCTTATTCCTAAATGTCCTGTAGACCCATTTTAGTCAAATATATCATTCCATGCATTAATGGCGAGGAGATGCCATCGTAATGATTTCATCTGTTGACAAACTTCTCTATTTCTCACTATGGACAATATAGGAGAAACCTAAAATGGCTGCCGACCTCTGACCTATTGATTGACAGCCTGTACGACCAGTTAGGAGCTTCTACACCCGCCCCGATTATGTCAGGTCAGGTCCTAAAAATGCCGATAAGAACCAGGTTCAGAGCTTAAACCAGCCGCTGTTGAACCGTCTCGTTCTGCTCTCACTCCTCAGCTTGGAAACTGCTGACTTAGAGTTGCTTCAAAGATTATTCTGTACATAATTCAGAAAATAAACACAAGCAGACGCTAAAAATACATCTGTATGGCCCTTTAAAGGTTATTCTCTGTGCACCACTAGTTAAACTATTAAGTCATGTTAACACCATCAGTTGCTCATATACGGATCAACAAGGTAAACCTGCTAAAAGTAGATGATTGAGTCCTTCCACATTGAGTTTACCTTTCTGTTAGTTTCTTCTGGTGTGTCGCCTCCATCATCATGAACACACAGACAACAGGGAACAGGAGAAAGCAGCACTGAGGCCAGCGGAGCTGTAACAATGGCTTCTTTATCTGATATTTAACATCAGTCTCTCTTTAAACTTTTAAACTCAATGCCAACTGAACACTGTTGTAGCGCTGTCTGAACGCATGTCACTGCATCGTCATTATACCCGTTTGAACCGACAACTTCATTTCTGTTGGTTAGAGAAAGTGTCACCTCGGTAGAAAAGCCTGAACTCATACAGCAGCGATTCATCTGTTCCCTCACCAGCTCTCGTACCTCGTGGCGTCACCCCCAAACAGCAGTAACACACCTTCTGTCAGGTATTATCCTGTGGCTGAACAAAGACACATCACTGCCGTGTGTAGCCTCAGATTAGACGCTTAAATCTCAGAAATGCATCTAATCTTGGTGTCGTCTGTAATAAAAGAGTATCTCCCTGCAGGCGTACTTATTCTGTTGAATAGAGTAATGACTCTTATAATAACGGCTCGCTCGCTCGTATCTGTGTTTAATCACAGACGTTGATGACGTGTTGCTTTGAAGCATAATCGTGCGCCGGATTACAGAACGAGTCAGCTGACATCTACAGATCTTTGTGTGTGTCCTCACTTATTTGACCAATACAGACGATTTTGTTTCTGAACTAAATGTGCAATTGTTTAAGTCGTATTTATGAATTGTAGGCTGAGATACGTGAAACATTTTCAACACTGTATTGTTTTATTTTTTCATACCCCTTAAACATTTTTACAGGAAAACGCTTTTCTGTTCTGCTGATGTCGGCGTTCACGTTTACTAACCTGAACATAAGACAGAGGGATTAATTAATTTGATCCAGGTAAAAAAAAAAAAAGCAATTTAACGCTACTAATTTCCAACTAGCAGAAAGTTTTTTCCTTGATCCAAACTGAACTCTGTAATTCTTACACTCCATCATGTTTCACAACCGTTTGTGTTTCATTAATTCTTTAGTTTTGTTTTCTGTCTTTGTATTTGTATAATCCTGCAGAGAGTCAAATCTACGTCTTGATGTCCTGTGTATGCTCGCTGGTTTGATCTATAAGCAACGATTATTTTTATTGTTGATGATCTGTAGATTATTTTCCCGATCAATTGGTTAGCTGTTAGGCCCTTAAAATGTCATGAAATGGTGAAAAATGTCAATTATTGTTTCCAAAAGGCCACAAAGACGTCCTCAAATTTCTTGTTTTATCCACAACCAAAAGATATTCAGTTTACTGTCACAGAGGAGGAAAGAAACCAGGAAACATTCACATTAATAAAGGTGGAATCACCGAATTCTGACTTATTCTCCATAAAAAACTGATAAATCAACTATCAAAATAGCTAGTGATTAATTTAATAGTTTCAATGAATCACTTCAGCTCTAGTCTGAACCTGCCTGATGTCTTCTGACTCCGGTTGCTGTGGGCGGCTGTGGCTGCACTGAGCTGTTCCTGCATTAAATGTAAAAGTGTTACAGCAGCAGCTCTGACTGCTTCACACACAGCAGATACACATTAAGCTGCCGGCTGACGCCCCCTGTTGGTCGTCCTCACACACACTTTTTCTTTTTTTTTTAAAATTGGATTGGAAATCATCCTGCTTTGCCCAAAAATGGTGCCAAGAAGCTTTGAGTCATGAATCTCAGACACCAGCGTCTGAGAGGCGAGAGGTGAGCCAGAGGGACAGTTTAAACATCAACAGTGACACGATTCTGCAGCGATACATCTCTCTACCTGACAGGAAGTGATGTGATGAGCTGTTTCAGTCCAGGCAAACGGCTCCTTCTGTGGGAAAAGACAAAGAAAATGAGGGCTGTGTGAATCCACAGGGATTGTGACCGCGGTGCTGAGGGGGCAGAATCCCTCCTGCAGGGAAATAAAACCATGAAGCATGTTATTTGAAGGATGATGGTAGCAATTGAAGAAATGCCGGGTTCGGACACATCATGAAGGGTTTCTGAAGAAAACACTGGGGACGTCCAGGGGTGTGAAGACGGGGAAACATCTCACTGGCCTTGGACAGAAGCTGTAGGTCTTTGATCCTCAGGTGTCTAAAAATATCTCACTACTCCAACAGTATTTATTGACGTTGTTCCGTCTCTTAAATCAAACAGCAGCCACTCTGAAGCTGATATTGCATCATGTGCTGGCACGCGGAGGGAGATGACCTCATCATCGTAGTGTTTATGGATCACTGGGCCGCTGGCCTTGATTTCTGTTATTGAATTATGGGAAATTCATTCTTTTTATTGAAGGAGTGGCCTCCAAATCCAATAAGACAGTCAGCAGTCCTTGGTCAGAAAGCTGTCACCATTCAGAAGCAGCAGCAATGTCATTCTGCTCCGATATGTCGGTCAGAAACATGAAACGGGTGGGAGGTTATTTCTGTCTCTACAATACATCAGATTAGAGACAGATTTTTGTGGATTTTTGAGAGGAGAATATACTGTAACTGTATCTTATCTGAGCTCAATCCCTGTCTAATATTATCTTAAATCTCATGGTCTACATTTAAGATGAGAGCGAAGCGTAACTCACTCTGGTGCAACTCATTTTGTCCTGTTGGAAATATGAAAATAAATTATCTGTGGCATGTACACACTAGAACTCATGAAATACTGACAACTACTTCTTCTCCACCAACAACAGCTACTTCATACTCTTTTTCACCATTACCAAATACAACAAATAATAATACTACACATTGTGAGATACTGCAGGCAGCTATGAGTGGAAACAGATGTTAAAGTGCTGTCACCAGATCGATGGCAGCTAGTAGCATCATGCAATGTTTTCAGTCTAGCGACAACACTTTTACAGGTTTGTTTTCACCTAAAAGAGGACATGTTTGTCCTGCTTCAGAAAAATGACACACTTGACAATAAAGTCATTAACAAAATTAGTCTCTAAACTTCTAAAATACGATTAAATGCCCCTTTAAACTCACTGATTTGAAGGGATAAGGCAGGAATAACACAGGTTGGGCTGTTAGCATACTAGCACTGGTTAGCATTAGCTCTTAAACAAGACTAGCCATGGTTGCAGTAAACATTACAGTAAACACAACAGTTTCATTAGATCAGCCTGATTCACACAGTTTGTTCTCACACCCGTGTGTCTGAAGTATCAGACTCTGAACAGCCATTCACTCTCTGTAGCTCACACAGAAAGCATTTAGTTTTTGGCTAGCTGAGTTGTTTTTATAGGCGTCCGCCATTTTTGTTACAGGCGCCCGCCAGTTTAGCTACTGACGCGTTTTTAACCACGGTCAAAGTCAACGTCTCTGTACGTCACAGTTACAGACTAACACTCTCCGTTCTCCTGCTACTGTTGTCTATCAGCAGGGTTTCGTTTATAGCCATCTTACCTGTTTTAAATATGAAGACGAACTCTCTGCAGCCTGTAAACACTGAAGTCGCTCCTCACGTCCTGAATGCTACCGTTACTGTGACGCACTGTGACATGTGACGCACAGTGACGTGTGACGCACAGCGCGCTCTCTGCTGGGCTCAGCGGGAATAACACCAGAGTACTGAGGCTCTGTCCTCCGCAGCGGACCCGGGTTCGAGTCCCGGCCCGGGGCCCTGTGCTGCGTGTCACTCCCCCTCTCTCTCATCCTGTGTCATCTCTCAATCTGTCAATAAATATTTAAGACTTAAACTGACTTTACAACTTTACATTGATCAGTTTATAGAAACCTGGATAGTAATTGTGCAGTAAGACTCTTAGTGGTGGAGACGTTTCAGTCATGTGACTGTGATGTCGTCTGTTTGTAGCATTAGCTTCTTAATTTATGCTTTCTTTTCTCACTTCCAACTTGTCAAATACAGCAGCTCGTCGCTTTAAATCATGCACAGTAGTGCATCATTCATCTTATTTCCCCCTGATGAAGATTATTGTATGAAAAGAAGCCCTAAGATATTGCTAAACTGGATTTGTACTGGACTACACAGGTTTGGATTCATCGTTCAGTACTTTAGAGGCAGAGTAGTTACAGTTTTGAGGATGAGTCTGTCGACTGCTTCATGGCGTTGGAGCCTTTAAAGACAGGCTGGTGTAGAAGTTGCAACACTGGGGAGGTGGAGACCAAACCAGAGCGAGTCCTGCACAGATCTGTTGTTAATTAGCAACAGGCATCTTGTAAAACGTAGCATACAGGTGAAATTGCATGCTTATACCAACAGTCTACAGTCGGACCGAACCAGAGCTAAAAGTAAATATTAGACATTCATCAGGACACCACGTCCATCCTCATGTTGTTCTGTCAGCTGTGTAAACAGAACCGTTCCTGCTAACATGTTAGCAGAACAATCTTTAAAGTGACACCACGTGACGGCTTTGTTTGTGAATATTAATGCAGCTTCAAGGTTATTGGAACAGAAATTCTTCC
>CAEMYA010000626.1:278973-326011 GCA_903131615.1 Diplodus sargus
GGAGGAGAGGAGGACTTTATATCATCAGGAGGAGGAGAGGAGGACTTTATATCATCGGGAGGAGGAGAGGAGGACTTTATATCCTCAGGAGGAGGAGAGGAGGACTTTATATCCTCAGGAGGAGGACTGGGTTACATTTAGGTAACCTGTTCCTTTAAACAGAGCAGTCGTCTGTCAGCGTACCTGCAGTCGTCACATCAACACACACGGTTCCTCCTGATCCAAGGCGGGACTCGTCTCTGAAGCCCGGCCTGCAGCGGCACGAGTACGACCCGTAATGGTCCACACAGTCTGCGTTAATGTCACACAGCACCAGCTGGGTCCCACACTCGTTTACATCTACACACACGAGAGAGAGATGATTCATTATGATGTCATTTGTTAAAGGGACAGTTCACCTGTCGTGCTTTTTATCAGTCTAGATAGTTTTGGTGAGTAAAACCTTCATGACGAGGTGAAAATGAAACCGGGTCGAGTCCTGCCGTACCTGCAGTCGACAACGAGATGATGACACCTTTGTTGGGGTTTCCTCTGGCGCCGACGCTCTTCTCGAGGAGGTCCTGCAGGGCGGAGTGGACGGCCCTCGGGACCTGAGGACTTCGAGGCCCCTGTCCCATGTGGAGCCAGAGGATGTACAGCACTCCAACCCTGAGCCTGCGCAACCAGAAGACATTCAGGAAGTCAACACCATGTGAGAAAAGTTGAGCTCAGACTAAAACCTACAAACCTTTTTATTCTCTTTGAGGACAGGGACAGCGGCGTGCGCAGACCCTTCAGCTCCTCGCCGATCTGCAGAAACATAAACGTCACTGAAGCGTCAGGTGTCCGTGTCTCATCTTCTAATCCGAACAACAACTCCACATGTGGCACCTTGAACGTCTTTGTTCTCATGAGCATACCAGAGCCTTCACTGACAGCAGCAGGGCCCTGGACTGGTCGTCCCAGGACTCCTCCAGGTCCGGACGGAAGTTCACCTCAACGGCCACTTCAAACAGGTGATCTGTCAGAGGCCGAAAACCACCAGACAAACACAACGACTGTTAGAAATAAATCCCTCTGCAGTGAAGATGAACGTCATCGGTGTGAAACTCACCACCAGGAAGATGTGGACTGTCAGAGTGATTTCTAACGTTGACTACAAGAGACAAACACAAAGTTACAACAGCACCGTCGTCAGAATAATAGTTTGCATTTTAAATTTAAATTCACACGCAGCATAAACATTTTCGTGTCGTGTTAGTTTGTGGAATTGGTTGTTTGGGTTTAATGTTTGAAGTGATTCAGTTCGTTGACAGTTTTTCTTCAACATTTATGATTTTAAATCTCACAGAAGATATTTTTCCTCATTAACTTGATTTTGCAGAATATTAAACGTTTTGTTTTTGTCCTGATCATCACCAACACTCACAGTTCCCTCTGTGGGACGACAGCGGCTCCACCATGTTGGGGTGAGGATGAGTCTGCTCAGCCTGTTCTGGTTCTGGTCCTTCAGACGGGGGAGGAAGCTGGTCCGAGTCCTCGCTGACCTCCATCCTGTTCCCACCAGCCTCCTCCGTCAGGCTCCGTGTGCTGCTCTCGCCCTCCGGAGCAGCAGCTGCCTCCACATCCCTCGGTGCTGCTGTTGGGGTGCGGGTGGAGGAGGGTCCGAGCTCCTGGTTCTGACCGTCATGTTGCTGCTGTGGAGATGCAGGATGGACGGCTGGGTCAGGCGGGTCTGATGGGGATTGAGTGACACCTCTTCCAGACCGAGGAGTCCCCTGAGTGGATGCTGGCGCTGTGGGAGCAGCTGTGAACAGGAGGACCCGGGTGTAGTTCTCTGAGGCTGCGTGGAGGATTTCATCCACCTGAGTGAAGACGAGAGAACGTCAAAATACTAGAAGTGTAAAACATAAAGGTACTGTGAAGGGTTCTGGTACCAGAGACGAGGGTTTGCTTCACCTGGGTGTGTGCGTCCTCCTCCGGGTGTGCGTCCTCCTCCGGGTGTGCGTCCTCCTCCGGGTGTGCGTCCTCCTCCAGGTGTGCGTCCTCCTCGGGCTCAGCTGTTCTGACCCGAGGTTGATCATAATAATCGTACATGAGATCAGAATGCTGCTGCATCTGGTCACCATTCAGTTCTGGTCCATATTCACTGAAGTCCAGAGTTGGTTCCGACTTCCGGTCTCTCTTTGAGAACCCGTCCTGTGGGTTGTACACCACCGGTGGTCCAAAGGCCTGGTAGCGGGCGTAGAAGCCCCTGTATGGCGGGCTGGGCCAGCCGCCGATCAGCAGCACCACATACAGAGTGTTGGAGGAGGAGGTGAACTTGGCCTCCCGCCAGCACTTCTGCAGAACCTTGTGACCCACCAAATGTCCGGCTGGGTCGTCCACGTGGAGCTGGTCCTGTTTGAGGTGGCAGGCCTCATCGGGGGTCAGGTCCTCTAGGTGGAGGTGGACCCTCTTTCCCGGATCCACCTGGACGGTCCAGTTGCACCACAGAGGCGGGCTGGAGCAGAGGTAGTCCGGGGAGAAGAACTCGCCGGCGTCGCCGTGCAGCAGCTGGTGGCAGCTCCGCAGGGCGAAGAACGCCCCGTCCTCCCCGCCGCGTCCGTCTGAGGGAGGACACAGCACGAGTTTATCAATAATGAGCTTTGTTCAAGAATCACTTTCACCTTTTTCCTCATTAAGCTTCGTTTACCTTCAACTCGTTAGTTTTAATGTCTAAAGCAGAAGTTAACAGCTGCGGTTCTAAACGTTTCCACTGGGTTCAAACACAATAATCTGAACTCTTCTTCCAAACTGATCTCATGTTTATATACAGACTAGATTTAAAGGAGCAGTTCACCCACAGATTAAAATTCAGTCATCATGATGATATAAAGTCAGGTGAAGTGTCGTAGCCCACAGAACAGTTCTAGAGTTGCAGCATTCTTCTAAACACCTGAAGCAGCTGGAGACTTGATTTAAAACGGCATTAAAACTTTGCTGAATTATCTGTTAGCACTTCCTGTTTTCAGTGAACCTGTGGATGTTCAGACAGCTGTCACTGGATCACTGTGATACTGAAGGAAACTTAAAAACATGATGTTTCTAAGGCAAGTTCTGCACATGTGAGGAGAGACTTTTTTAATAAATGGAGACTTGATTTAAAAAGGAGAAAGAGAAATTGCCATGTTGAATAGTGTGACAGTCTGGGGAAACAGTGCATGTGTTGGGGGACTATTTTCAGCGGCGGATTAATCCACATTTTGAATCAAAGAGTAAAATCACACATTCACTTGAGTCTCACCTGGAGGCTTGTTGGCTTCGTCTGTGTTCACCTGTAAGCACACAGAAACAACACACAGATGTACGCAGCAGTATAGTTTATATATATTTATATTCAGTTTATAGCGTTGTGGTTTCTGGCAGCTCACCTGTGAGTCACAGCGTCTCCAACATGAGCCGAATATGAGCAGAAATAAGAGCAGAACAGTTTTGAAGCTGAAGTTGTTCCTTCGTGGCATCTTTAACATCAAACACTTGTAAATGTGTGACAGGATGAAGTGGAGCCTCACAGCTTCAGTTAAACTGCTGCTGTCCGTCTCCAGAGAGCAGCTGCAGCTCATCAGTGAGCTGATTGAGCTTCTGCTGCCGGCTGCTGTGGTCACACGGATCCACCGGGAGGCGCCACCGTGTTTCACATCCAGCCTTCACTCTGCTGATAAACCTCTGCAGCTGTGAGGAGCAACAGGATGAGACACACAGACACACAGCTGTCACAGGGAGAGGTGCATAGTGGGTAATGTAGGCAGCATGTTGGTGCAGAATAAAGTCATCAGCTCAAAGCTCCATCAGTGGAGGACTTTCTAAAGTTATGAGCAGTGATGGAGTTCAACTACAGTTCTGAGTATTTCCTTTTTTTTTATTGATTTATACTTTTTAAATACATTTTAAAGCCAAATGTTGTACTTTTTTTAATCCACTACTTTTATTTGATGACTCTAGTTTCGAGTTACTCTCAGATTACAAGCTGCATCAGAGCCAAAGCACATTTTAATCCACAAAGTAACTCGTAAATTAAGTTATCAAACAAATGTAGTGGAGTCAACGTGTGAAGTAGAAGAAAACAGTAACAGTTGTACAGTAATCGAATGTACTTAGTTGCATTCCATCACTGAGCGTGTACAGATATGTGAATATTATATAATTTACTTTTACTAGGATTTTTTTTACACTTAAGTACGTTTAATATCACTTTTACTCAAGCTTTACTTCACCTTTCTATTCCTCACACACAATGATATTGTTATTATGATACAAGACGTTCTATACGGTGCAACTTAACAAGAGACAAGAGATATTTTCATTTGCTTTTATTTTTTACCAGTGGAAAGAAAATAACACAAAAACAATACTGATGGGCAGCAGAGAGGAAAAAGAAAATCACTCATTTCTTTGTTTTCTTGAGTCGACTCTGAAACATTCATGCGAGATAAACTCAGTTTTCAGCCTGAAATCTGCCCGGTAACAACAGCAACATCACAGGTGAGGTGATAGAAGCTGAAACTAAACACGGAGCGATTCATAATTACTGGACGGATACTTTTTAATTAAGAAGAACAAAATCTGTTGAAGTGTTTCTCACAGAACCTGCTGATCTGTGTGGGATCAGTGGGTCCGGAGCAGAACATTAACACGGTTCTGTAGCGATCAGAAGCGCTCCACAGGTTTGTGTGTTCACATTCTGGAGCTGCAGTTGTTATTTTACTGCAGAAAAATACTTGTTGGGTCATTCAGCACCAACTCACCCAGAACTCAAAACGTTTTCACATCTTTGATTTTCTTCATTAAATTCATCTTCAAACTGAAATATTAAATTCACAACCTCCCCCAGCTGTACAACAATACTTTGTGTATTCTCAGCCTCAACGATTGTTCATTTCTCAGAACATCCAGAAACCCTAAAGATCGCCTACAACATGTCGGTATTTAAACAGAAACATTTAATCAAAGTGACAACAAGGAACTTCCTGTTTCTGTTGATTCTAACGGCCCCTTTGGACGGCGGTAAGAATATCTACCACAGGATGGATCCCAATGGGATAATGTATTTACATGTGATATATGTGATTGAACCTGAGCACAGGCATGAATAATAACTATTTATAAACAGCCGTCTGTTCGCTGATGGTCCCGTTTGCTGTTACACTTCATTTATAATCATCAGAGGAATCAGAAACTGTTTCATAAACACTTAAAGTTCCTCGCAGCCACTTTCATAACAATAAATCATTTTTAAACCAAAACAAAGAATCTGTCACTTTTGAAAATACACATCAACATTAATTTTCACTCCTTTTAAATGTAGTTCTGTGTCGTGTAAATGTGCTTCTGCGTAGTGTTAAAGTTGTTCTGCATAATGTTGTTGTTGACCCTCGTAGTGTTAAGGTTGTTCTGCGTAGTGGTAATTTAGTTATACGCAGAGCTAATGTACTTCTGTGTAGTATTGTTGTTCCAAGTAGTTTTAATGCAGTTCCGCATATTGTTAAGGAAATTCTGCTAGTGTTATTGTTGTTCCTCATAGTTTTATAGTAGTTCCATGTAGTGTCAAAGTTGTTCAGTGTAGTGTTAATGTATTTGTGCGTAGTCTTACTAAATACTTTTGGAGCCCAACCTCACTGGCTCGACTGTTTGACAGTATTAAAAAGGTGCGATGTCTAACATATATAATGTAATGTAAAGGAATGTTCTGGACACAGGTGGGCCGGAGCTAGCTGGTTAGCATGCTAACGTCCGTAGATATCTCCAAACTGTTTCAGTTCAGTTCTGATTGTTTACATATTGCACCTTTAATAACAGCCCAAAAGTCACTGAGAACTGTTTGTCTGCTAGATTTAGTTTGTATCATATTATTTTACTGCTGACTTCACGTGTTAAACTGATGCTGGATCAGTTAGTGGATGAGGTCGTGTGGAGCTTCAGGCCGCTGACTGCGAGTGGACGTGTGGGTTGTTTTACATCCAGATTGTGGATAAGAAAAGAAAAGAAAAGACAAAATCAACCTGAAAACATTGTTAATAAATATTCTGGATGACTTCAGTACTTCAGAATACTAACATGGAGGTTTTGCGTGTACTTGAGGATTTAACACAGTTCAACAGGTGTTGAAAATGACAACAGTGCAAACGAACGTTGAGCAGAACTGGACGCAGCTGATCACTGACAGTCCGGATCAGGGTCGATAATCCACGGCCAGATGGTCAACATCTGCTGAGGCGTCCGGCTGTGAACCAGCATCAAGCTCCTGTAGACGCACAGGTTGGACCGCTGCTTCTCCTCAATGTCAAAAGTCCTGAAGCCGCTGTGCTTCTCGGGGGCCAGGCCCAGCTTTTTCAGACACATCCCCGTGTAGACGTCGTCGATGGGATACAGGACGACCTGCTGAGAAATGTTGTGAAGGCGAAGAGCCAACTCTCCAGAGTACACATATCCTCCGCCTCCTGCGTAGGGCGGGTACTGCCCGACATACACACTCTCTGGGACGAAGTATTTGAGTTTCTTGTCTCGGTGTGGACCGGCGTTACTGATGACATCACCTATAAACAAATCTTCGGCCTTTTTCACCGACAGGCCTGTGAGGAGGTCAATAATCTGTAAGGTGTTGACGAAGACATCGTCGTCACCTTTGAGGATGAACTTGGCGTGCGGACAGCTTTGGCTAAACCACTCCAGGAAGAGGATCTCCTTCAGGGTGAGGTTGAAGAAGGTGTCCCTGTAGTCCCACTGGAGGATGTCTTTGTGAAGTTCTGCCTCGTGGCCCAGCATCGCCAGCAGGTCTGGGAGGTGGTCGTCCGGCGAGCTGTTACCGAGCAGGAACACGGTCGCCACGGTCCTGTTGGCGAATACGCCCGCCCGTCCCCACGTTTCACGAATGGCTTGCCGCCGGTCGAAATGTGGGATGAGCGACTTGATGACCAGCAGCAGGAAGGGCTCGTCGTCACAAACATGCGGCTGATTTATCAGCATGGGGTGCGTCCTGCAGCGCATGTGCAGGAGAAAATCCTGGTAGTGCTGCGGCAGGGAGGTGAAGTTGAAGATCTGATTGTAGACTCTGTGGTCTGGTTTGCAGGGGTCGGGCGGCCCGCTGTCGTTCAGCCAATCCGGCGACTCAATAGAGAGCTCAGAGCTAATGAGCGGGTTGTAGATGAAGTCCAGGCGCTGCTGCTCCTTGTTCCAGAAGGAAGTGCTCCGTACCTGCCGCTGCCAAAACCTCTTGGAGGGGATTCTAATCTTCTGCTGGTCACTTTTGCCTCGCTTGAAGTTCCACGACACCGTCACGAGGACGCAGACGAAGACGTTGAGCGCCATCACCGCGCAGAGCACGCTCAGCCTTCCGCGGACCACGGGCATGTTGCCTCCCCTCTGGATCTACACACGGGAGAACAAAAGAAGAAAGTCACTGAGAATCAACAAGAAACAGGCTGAGATCTGCAGCACGGTGGCCTCAGCGGGCAGACTTACAGCAAAGCCAGAATATAAAGGGACATTTGGAAACATGGAGGCAGCAAGGTCGACCCTGAAGACTTAAAACTGGAAGATTCTGGTACAGAAGTTGAGCGGGGAACTGGATTTCCCTCCGCTTGGTTTCAGAGCTCAGACCGGCTGCACACAAGGCCGCATTTTTTTAAAAATCTCTAATCCTGCAAGAACGGGCTCAGGAACATTTCTCCCTCCTCCTCCTCCAACAATGACAGACGGGAATCACACGTTTCCAATTCAGCCGCGCACATGACACCAGTTAGTGTTCGTCATTGTGCTCACGCAGCAGAGGACGCACACGTCAACAACCTCCAGCCTGAGAGTGACGACACAGCAGCGCACAATAAATCAAGTTCTCCTGCCAGTTTAAGTGACGAGGAGACGGTGTCACGTCACATGATGTCTGTCAGACTCGGAGAGAAAACGTCCACAGAAGACACATTACAGTGTTTCATTTAAATCAGACTGATCGACCAGAGAAGTTTCACCGTCACAGGCCTGACGGTAACAGGTTACTCATTTAATGGGTAACTTATCAACTAGAGGTAGACTGAGAATCAGAGCTGATATTCAGCATTTTATTGATTATCAGTATGTTTCAGATTGCCGATAATATATCCATCCTATCACACTGGTAACATGTCACAATTAATAGTGTAAGATAGAAAAAAAGATGGAAGAAAGCTGAGGAAGATGCACAGAGGAGGTTCTCTCTCCCAGAGAAGTATAGATGTACAGAACGGAACATCACAATCACAGTTTACAGACTGAACTAACAGAATATGTGATATAAATGACAGTATATGTAAAGTGTGCAGGACGAGGCACCGCTGAGCACTCGTACCTCTCCATCTGTACGTAGGAACAGAACTTTAACACCTTGAGATCGACAGATGTGCAGGAAGAAGACCGACGGCTGACGAAATTGGGAAAACACTTCTGCACATTTTCCACTTCAGCTGCAAGCAAGTTTAATGACGACAACGTTTGGCTACTTAGACCTTCATCTGGTTATAGAAGATAACAATAACAATGTGTCACAAGCATTTACGTCCACACTTATTTCAACCTGCTTAAGATACTTTCAGCTTGTTTCAATATATCATATTTGCTTATTTTTGCTCAGAAACAAACAATCTTTCTGTACTAAAATGACCGTCGTCATTCACTTCACAAGTTAAGAAACATTTTGCTGAATTCTGCAGGTTTTCATTCTGGATCACCTCAGAACTGTTGTGTGTGTGCAGGTCTGGTAACCTGAACATCAGGGGAAACACCTGAGCCATGTTGTGAAGGTGGCTGGTAAGGTGAGAGGCGTCCTGCAGTCTGGATCACAGACCACACCCTCTGCTCAGGCGGCTGTTTTAGAGTTCCCCCGGCTCAAGTGCCACATCTCCTTTGTTCCATCAGCCTGCTTAATCTGCACATGTAACTTAGTAGTTTAGAGGTTGTTTTGTTGGCCTGTTGTCTGTAAATGACTTTGACCGAGCTGACCTCACCTGTGGCAGCTGTGCAGATGATTGGTCAGTCATGGACATCACCCGGCCTCCTGCAGGGTGGAGAGGGACGTCCTCACCAACAACCAGGAAGTTGTTTCTGGAGCCATCTGGAGATTAAAACAGTGACACGTCAATAATATGACTGGAACTGATGGAGGTCTTCACACTGAACCCTGACAGTTACTGATTGACTGATGTGAACATGAGACACCAGCAAATATCAAAGGATCGAATCAAAGTTCACGTGAGGGCAAATCTCATTTACTGCCCGTCATAAAGCCTCAACGACAGATAATGAGTTCATAACTCACAGCTCTGCATTTAGGTCCCGTTTGGATTTACAGAGCTGCTATTACACTTTAAAAGCTAATGCAACAGGTAAAGTGACGGTGATCGTTAGACTTTTACAGATTTCACTGCTTTTTAAAAAGGAAGGAGTTGATTCTCGCACAGACACCAACGGTTCAAATGTTTCCTGCTCAAAGGTCAAACTGAACTCTGCAGTTAAAGGAACAGTTCACTCTAAAATGTAACTCCAGTCATCCCCGCCTCTTCCTGATGATATAAAGTCAGGTGAAGTGTCGAAGTCCACAGAACAGTTCTGGAGCTTCACAGTAAAACAGAGTAGCTGCAGACTTGATTTAAAACATCGGGAGTCTCCGTGCAGCTCGTCTGCTGTGATCACAGTCTGCAGAGGCCTCGAGGTCACAAACTGATGTGAACAGATATTTTTGGGTGAACTGTTCCTTTAGGAGAAAAACACAACGCTCTTTATTTTAAAGATTTCAGTAACAATCCTACTGAGGGTAGCTGCTTAGAACCGGTTCTAAACTGTCCAGCCCATCAGAGTCGTACGTCTCTGCACTCATTACTGCTGTCGTGTTTTTGCGACAGTAGCCATTTCACAACGAGGACGTCAAACTCGTGCGTTTACGCTGCTGCTGGTCATGAAGCCGAGGGAGAGGCAGTCCAAAGCTTCTCATTAAAGTGTGTTTACAGGCCTGTGAGAATAGTAGTATAAAGTCTTCCTTGGCTGATGAATCTCCTCTATTGATTTCACAGAGGTAAGAAAGGACACAGAGTACAAACGGTAACTGTCAGCACACCTTTGTGGTTTTACAACACTGACCAGCTGTAAAAGCTGTAAGAATACGCTCTACATGTAAAAGAGCAACTGGGGACAAGAGTTGAAATGTAGCACATCAGTCAACACATCATCAGAACTGAGCTGCCACACACTGGCTGCCACACGGACGTTTCATCAAAACCTGGACAGCGTCGGAGACGGAGCTGCGTTCATTCCTATGAAAGACTTCCCCGTGATAAAAATACCCGGCTTGAACCCTAAAGAGGGCTAACTTCCTGTTTAGCACCCAGCTAACTTTTATGGGGATGACTTGTGGATCGTTTCATGCCAGACTTTCCAATTGTTATTGGACCGAATGGCTTTTGGGCCACAGTGCATCACCTGGTGACGTCTGGCCACTAATGATAATGGCTTCACAGCCTGGCGATCTTCCTGGAGGCCTGAATATCACTCATTGGCTGAGTTGCATTGTGGGTAGTGTAGGCTCCAGGTTTTTGAGAGAGCAGTCCACTGGTCTGACATCACCCTCCTGTAACACTGTCGGACTCATTATGGAGAGATGATAAAAGCAAAGACTGACACAGCAGAACACAGATATCAACGCCTACATGACATCATCACGGCACCTCGATACCGCCGCAGTCTGACGACGGCATCACAGCATCGCGAGACTCAGACAACTGTGTGAATAAACAAGCTGCTCTCAGAGGAAAATAAGGTCCCACAACACTGTTTGAAGCTAGAAAGGTGGCAGGGTCCGCCACATATAAACACAGTGAAGCAGTATTGTTGTTTCTTTAAAGTCAGTTTGTTTTCTTCAGCTTATTCAGTCATGAAGACAAAGAGAGTTTGTTTGTTCAGACATATAAATCAAACCCTCTGATTGAAAAAAAACTACAGACTGCTCCTTTAAGTTATTCTCTCAACATGTACTATTACAGCATCTCTTATGTAGTGAGTTTCTAAACGTGTTGCAGCCTGTTGATCAGCCTGTTGATCGGCCTGTTGATCAGCCTGCTGCAGTTTTAAGGTCCTGACTTCATGTGTCGGTCGTGCTGCAGCTGCTGGTGGAGAGAAAAGACTTCTGTGGTTCATGGTGGTGATAAAAGCGCTGAGACATGTGGAGGTGACGCATGTGATTCCTAAATGTGGCGACGCTCAGAGCGTTTTCACTGTTTTATGAGATGCTATGATAAAAGTTGGACCCACACACAGACGCCAGGTGTTATCCAGGTGTCAGTGCGCATCAGCTCGACCTGAACCTTCTGTCTCCTGAATAAACTCTTGATAAAAAAGCTCCAAATGAAGCTGAAACACTCTGTGACAGACAGACCGACCTGTGTGTCGCCTCCTCGCCGTGAAATGGACGGGTCAGTCCGGGCGGATCAACAGGCTGCAGCTGCTCCACCTGGACGGCCTGACGCGCCCTCCTCCTCCGTCAGGACGCGCGTGTTGGAGACCTTTTACGCACGCTGGTCCTCGTTAAAATCTGGACTGTGTCAAACTCCTCGTCGGTCCTCAAACTTCCGACACGAGAAAGAAGGTCACGGTGTGTTCGCCGACAGGAGAGAGGTGCTCAGGTGCTGTGGAGGCGCGCGGCTCGGCTGCGTGCTGCGCGCGCACTGACTCCTCCCTCAGGCTGGTGGAGTTTGAACTGTTGGTGTTCAGAGGCGGCTGCAGAGACTGTGAGGCCCCGGGCTGCTCAGCCACCTTCACTCCACCCTCAACACTAATGACTAACAACTATTTACAGGATGTTAAGTAAGTTTAGTGCTGCAGTAAAATTAAATAACAGAGATAAGAAAGGAGTACAGACGGTAACTGTCAGCACACCTTTGTGGTTTTATGACACTGACCACTGAAGCTGTAGAAACACACTCTACATGTAAAAGAGCAACTGGGGACAAGAGTGGAAATGTAGCACATCAGTCAACACATCATCAGAACTGAGCTGCACACGGGTTCTTCTCATGCTGCACTTATCGCATTGATTGTCTTTATTTACAAATAAACAATAAAGTTCATCAGTTTGAACATCAGAAATCTTTAAACAATATTCAGGTAGAAAACAAGCGTCTGTTTCAGAGGCAGCGCTGTAGTGCAGCTGTAAATCAACAGGAAAATGGAGTCTGGTGCAGCGTGGAGACTCAGTGTCTTATCAAAAAGGTGTGTGTGTGTTTTCCAACCATAAACCGCACCTCTAACTCATCGACCCACTTATCTGATAACAAAGAGGACGAGCAGATGTTACATGAGACGAGTGGAAGTGAAAGTGATGAGACGTCCGACATGAGACACAAAGTCCACGACGTTCGTTACAAAGATGAGGAAATATTTCCACTGAGCAGTCCGACTCGTTCCAACAGTGTTATCTCCTGAAGACACACCCTGTTAGTAACATGGGGACCATGATTATGTAATTGTTGTTTTTATGGTTGTTAATGAAGATGATCTTTGTTTCAGGACACAGAGGAGAAACAAATATTAGGACAAACTTCCATCCATTTTTTTTTTGCTTTAATCTTAATTAGCACAATTATTTACAGTTCATCAGCTCACAAAGTGTCCGAGGATATAAAAAGCAGAGCTGTGATCTGAACCAGGTCTACATGATTCAGATTATTGGATGTCAGATCCACTTCTGAAGTGATGTCACCTCGTCTCAGAACACAGCCGGGAAAGAATGAGATGAAAAAACAATTAAACTTGTTTTTTTCCCATCATATATCATATTATCATCAACATATCATTTTAAAAGGTACAATATGTTCTCTCTGTGAAAACATCTCCAGCGGGGAGGAGCTGCTCAGTCAGTCTGACCCGGACTTCACCAGATTCTGCTCCGGAGCAGTTTACTGACAGGAGGAGAGCTCAGAGGTTAACTTTTGGAATTAAAAAGTAAGTAAGGAACAGGAACATGTCCTCTATTAAAGGGAGTACGGGTGAAAAATAAACCTTGGGAAATGTGATCCGATGGGCCGATGAAGAACGTGAGTCTCCAGGGAGAATCAGGAGGTTTTGGCAAATAAGAATAACAGTAAAACAATTCAGCACTTTGAGTTATTGAAGCTTCGAGTGACGACGAGGAACTTTCAGTTTTTGTTGGTGCTAGTTTAATGACACCAGCAGCTGCTGTAATGATCTTGGCTTGTGTGTGCATTTGTTTTGAAGGCGAGTGACAGAGAGACCACAGGATGGACTGACTGCGATGAGGTGATGTATTAATATGTGATATATGTGATCAGACCCGAACACAGTCGTTAATAATCACTATATACAAACAGCCGTCTGTTGGCGGTCTGGTTTGATGCTACAGGTCTTTTATAATCATCAGAGGAATCAGAGAGACGCTTAAAGTTCCTCGTAGACACTTTAAGAAACAAAACAAAAACAACTTTTGGTCCATTAACGAGTCAACAGATCCTCCAGAATCATTACAGTTGGTCCAGTCTTTGTCTGTAGGCAGGTGCCATGTTGGATCCACTGTGAACACGGATCCCAACAACTCCCATTTCTGTGTGTCGCCGCTGAGCGAGATGAAACCGGCCAAACAGAACAGTGTGTGTGAAGAACATCTGCAGCCGGGCGGTCGTCTGCCGGTCAGAATCACAGCTCTCTGCTCCTCTGCAGCACGAGGGGAAACGTTTTACGTGCGCTGAACGATGCTGTCGATACTCTGCTGGATGTCGGCCATCTTCTTCAGCACCTGGTTGACTTTGGCCTCATCAAACTCCAGACACACAAACTCCGAGTCCTGAGAGAGAACGAGAGAGAGAAGAAGACATCACACGCTTTATCAACCTGGACTCCACGTTTTCCCAGTTAAGAAACTGGTCCAGTACTGAGTGAGCCGCAGTGAAATGGGCTGAGCCGGCGATGTTGCTCCTCCATCTCTGAGAGGCAACAGGGATAAATAATAATTCTGTAGAAATAAAACATCACAAATCTTAGAATCACCTAGAAAACGAGTCCATCTACTAGTTTTTATCTCTTCTGTCCAACCAAATGTCTCGAGTCACCTCACGTACATTAAAAGTGTTTGTTTTTAATTCTAAGTGTCTGAGAACTTTCTTGCCAAATCCACCAGACTCCATTTGAAGAAACAGTGAGAAGAGTTTCCTGAATGATATATTAATAATTGGGGGTCGATCGATGTGGTTTTATCAGAGCTGGTACAGATTATTAGTAATCAAGGAGAGTTAGACGACAATTACAATAATCTGTGGAAATGCTCACACTGAAAGTCTAAATGGAAAATCTTAACTTGAACATTTTGCTGGAGGAAACTTCTAAAGTCCTCCCAGACAAACATCCACCAGAGAGGCTGCGTCACTGAAACAGGCGCTCTGTGGACAGCCTGATGATTCTGGGCGTTGCTGAATAAAACGACCAGATTGAGGAAAGCCGATCTCTGACCTGGACCGGTTCAGCCCGGTGCTGGAGGTCTCAGTATCTATGCAACACACACAGATAACAGACACAGATGATAATGATAATCTGTTTGGGACGTCTGGGCTCGTAGCATCCACAGCATTTTACAAACCAAACAATGACATATAATTTCTTCTGGACATTCAGCTTCACCATAAACATGAAAATAGGATGATGGGATTAGAGGTAAACAATTCTCAGACCCATCAATCATCCACAGAGCAGGCAGATAATAAATCCATCTACATGATCCAGCTCTTAAACTGTTTATGGCTTCAGGGCGGACGGCACCGGGAGAAGTCATCAGTATGGATTTGGGTATTTATATACAATAAAGGATTAATGCAACAACAAATGATCAACAGAGACGCACACATTAAACAGAGAGGCCTGAGGACTAGGAGGCTTCCAGGGAAGGAAGGGAGGACAAATACTTAGTTACTGCACTTTGACTTCTCCTCCCTACATCTGAACACAAATATCTGAACTTTCATTTTCAAAACAGGCTCGTTATTATCACACATCACGCACGGCAGACGCAGCGAGACGAGACAAAGCCGTAAACAGACAGAGAGGGAGACTGGAATGTGGAGAAAAGGCGTGTTAGTGTCTCGTATCTGCAGAGAGTTTCTGATTTTCTCTCTTTGTTGCTGCTCGGGACGCTTTACCAACCCAACATGTGTCTGTTGGACGTCCTGGGAATGAGACTCAACAAACTGGAACTGAACCAGACTCGACAGTAATAATGTTAAATGTTAAAATCGTACAAAAACCTGACAGTAATCCATCTGAACATAGAATCTAGAGCAGCATAAACAGGAAGACAACCCAAAAGCAAACGGTCTCTCTCATACACATGAGGCTCTGCTGACCTCCTCACTTCAGCTCTGATGGATGTTATTCTGAAGTTAAGGTCGGCACACATCAACAGCAGCGTCGCCTCACTTCTGTTTTCCTCAGGCAGCGGCTCTGAAACTGTTTTTAGCTCTGGACCCAGACTGAGTAAATTTAGCCGTCTCATGGGACCGTGGCTGATTAAACACACCAGTAATCCGGTCACATCCAGAGACCGGCCTCGCGCCATATTGAACGTTGCCCTCGTTTCACCCCACAGATTGCACAGTTCGTCTCAGCTGGATGGACGTTAACCCAATTTAAAACCCAATATATCTGGAGCTGAAGTGGAACGTTGAACATTCAGGATTTTGCCACTAGGGGGCCCTGTTACACACTTTAACTGTACATACTCACCTCGGGCCTCTCAGTGCATGACATGGGTTATTAAAAATCATATTGAAACTTCTATTAAATTAATGGGACTCCTGTAGCTGTACTCTTTAATTTATGAATTGAACGTAAACAAACACTTATTTTTCACTGGATTGTGTTGAAATTTGTCCTGAACACTCGTGAGACACTCAGGAAACTTGGCAACATTTATTCATTTAAATAGTTCTACCTGAATGGTTACTGTAATCACATTAATAACAGGAAGTCTTTGCTTTTTTCTTAGCAGAATGAAGAATCTTTCATTTACAGTAATGCACATCGACTAGTTTTCACTTTCTTGCAACCAAATTTATTATAAGCATCATATTAATGTAGTTCTGCGTCGTATTGACAGAGTTCTATGTGATATTAACGTAGTTCTGTGTGTATTAATGTAGTTCTGTGTGTATTAATGTAGTTCTGTGTGTATTAATGTAGTTCTGTGTGTATTAATGTACATCCAGAAGTCATTTGGTCCTGCATAAGGATGTCAGTGCCACAGATCTCGTTAAATATGGACGGGACATTAACATGTGAAAGTATGAAAGTGTATGCACATCAGAGGACACAGCAGATCGGTCTCACCTGTCCGGCTCGGCCCAGCTCCAGCTCCATCAGGGCGACCGGGCCGCTGTGGGCTGCGTCGCCCCGGCTGGCTCCGGTCTGGAGGTCCACCCTCCAGGACAGGCCCCTGAGGCCCGGCTCCCAGCGGCTCTGAGCCAGCAAGCTCTCCCTCACCCGGGCCCGGTGGCTCTTCCAGAAGCGAGAGAGGGCGGCGGCCTGTTCGGCGGTCACCCCGCCGCCGCCCTGCCTCCTGGTCTGGGCCGTGAGGAAGGCCTCCAGCTGGGCGTGGTCCATGTCTGCTGTGGCGATGGACTGAGAGGACGAGACAAAGAGGAGGATGAGCTGAGGGGAACCACAGAACTGGACCGGATCCACTGTGAGGATCTCGACCTTTATACATTCTGATCATTTTTGCTGATGATCTTGTGGCTTCCTCCAGCTCAAGAAGCAAAGAAATTACTAAAAAGTTGTGAAGCACTTTGAATATGATTTTAATTTGTTTAAAAAGGGACTATATCAATAAAGTTCTATTGATCACAGGTATGTGTTGGTGCTGCCCCCTGCTGACAACAGGTGAGACACACAGGAAGAGAATAATGAATGGCAGCATCAGTTTAAATAACTTTCAGCCCTCATCGTTAACATTAACAGTCCTGTCATGATTTATACTCACATTGTTAATTAGCTACACAGCTAATAACTGATATTCACCTGACAACTGATCTAGAAGCAGCTTCCTTCTACATTCTACTACTTTTCTTCTGCCAGCTGTTGCTTCAGCTCGACCTCATGTGCTATAAACACAAATGAAAGAATTGTTTTCCAGGTGCTTTGTTGTCATACAATCACACATACATACAAACAAACAAACAAACAGAGCAGGTTAGCGTCCAGGACGCAGGTGTGGTGTTTACCTTCAGGAGGCCCCTCATCTTGTCGTGCAGGGCCGTGAACTGGTCCCGGGTCAGTTCGGGGAACAGCTCGGTGTGCAGCAGCTCCTCCGTGATGTCGCTGTTGTTATAATACACTTTCTGAGCGATCCCGTTCAGCAGCCCGCTCAGAGACTTCGTTGCTTCTGCGTCCGCCATGTTTTTTTCTTCAACGATCACATGACGAGGTCGGGTGGATAACGTCACGTGAAGTTAGTGCGGCATTCTGGGAGATGTGGTTTTACCGCGTCAGAAGCGTTATTTGATATGTTTCACATTGTTTTTCCTACTAAAACTTCTCTTTTACCACCAAAGATCAGTTCATAACCATGTATTTGTTCATTCTCGGTTCAAAACGAGTTATAGTGTATTATATTGGAAACGTTTGCGTCACTTCCAGGTAGAAAACTGGCAGTTGATTTGCATAATGGACAGTGTTGGGTGAGTTACTGTCTGTATTACATCATATCAATTATTATACTATATTAAGTATAATAATTAATGATATTATAATTAAGTTATACATCACGTGACAATATTAATGTCTGCAGAGTAATATATTACTTATAACACTACTTTTTAGTTACTTCCAGTAACCTATATAAAACAGTTAAATAACTTAGATCTGTTTAAATAATGGGATAAACGTAGACACAGTGATGAGCAGGCAGACAAAGGATTGGATGGAAATAATCTGTAAAAACATGGTCAACAGTTCCTCCCTCACAATCACAAAATAGCAAATGTTGTTTACAACCTTGCCTGACGCAGGGATTTTCAGGATTTTCTAACCAGAATTATATTAAACAAATATGCGGTCCATGGGAGCAACAGTTTTTTCTTGTCTTTCATACTCTTTGTGATATACAGCATTTTTATTTAAAAACGTTTGTTTTAATGATTAGTATTTTATTTTAGTCAGATTGTCCATGAAGACAAATGTAAGCCACCTTCTTCTTTTAATATCTGATATTTCGACAGGAATTTCAGCTCACCATTTTTTTTCTTCAGAAAACGTTTAATTCTTTTCCCTAAATCTCAACCAACACTTTGTTGTTTCTATATTTTAAATATGGGTTTTATATTTTACAAAATGAGAGAGGACATGACTTCAAGCTACTTCCGGCGGCCATCTTCGTTTGAAACTGTTCGCGGTCGGCAGCTGTTGAGAAGTTTAACAGATCTTCAAGGTGTAGCGGACTGTTGGTCTGTTTTAGAGCTGGATACACGTTTATTGGGGAACTGGAAGTTCTGTGAAGACAGCGGTAAGTGTTCTCAAGCGAGCTGCGGGATTTGAGTTTGATTTATTTGTCTGTGAGAAAACCTGTGCATTATTGTGGCGTTTTACTGCTAGCTTAACTGTTAACTGTTAGCTTACAGGTAGGTAACCTGCGCTGGCTCCCTGTGGCTTCAACATTTTACATGTAAATGAATAATACATTTTAAGACACGAATTTGTTTTCCGGTTCAGTTTTAAATCTCTGTTGTGTAAAATTCACTTGATTGTTTGTCTCCTCAGAAGCTTTGGTTTTAACTTGACCCTTGCTCCGTTCTATAGAAATCACATAAACTCCTGAAGAGGTCAAAGAATCTGAGGTTCAAGTTAAACCAGCCACAGTCCCATTTAACTGACAATGAGAATTTTACAGCTTGAATGTATTTTTTTAATTCCTCAAATTTTGCCCTCTCTTATTTTGAAAGCAATCTGGTCCAGCTGTGCAGTGTTCTTGTTTGTGTTAGTATGTGTGAAATGCTACTGCATTTCTGGATTTGCAATAAAATATAATCTAATTTTGTTGTTTGTCTTTAACGTAGATGAAGATCTTCTCCTGGAGAGTTTCCAGCCTTTTGATTGGAGGAATTGGTGTTTGCTGTGAGTCGTGGGGTTCAGCAGGATGATGTCGTCCCCACAAACAATGACTGACCCGACAAAGGAGAGCCACACTGTGAGTGTCTGATATTCACTCTAAATTCTCTGCTTGCTTTCTCTATCTGTACTCTCATTGTGTATTGCTGTGAGCTGACCCTCACTGTGGCTCCAAACACTGATACCTCGTCATACAGTACTTAACCTAAAGATGCTCAACTACTGCATGTTTGATTCTGTTCATGTGAGACTGCAGTCACAGGTCAATTCTGTTGTAAAAATCTGTTCCATAGATTTTACACCAAAACCATAGAATTATTCTTTATTTTGAATATATTGGAGTGTCGATTAGATGTAGAGATGCACCGATCGACAGGCCAGAGACCAGAGTCGTCTGGTTTCAGACAGTATCTGTGATGAGCAGCTGGTCAGTGTCAGATCTGTCTGACTCTGTGACAGTCACATACACACATGCTGCTCACCTTTCAACAGGACCACCAGTCCGAACTGAATATTTTATGTTATTTACTAAATATATGGGCACTCCTTTTAATATCAGCTCAGTGTTTGCGTCTTAACTGCGGTTGGTTGTCACTTTTTAAACGCCTCTCAATCTGTGTGCTTTTCACTGTGGGTCCGCACAGACAGGCAGCAGAGACACGGATGTTACTCATGTTGATGAGTAACATTTAACTTTCTCAAACTTATATGCTGTGTCTCTTTTTTTAGTTGGGTTTGCTTCAACACGAAAACAAACCATTCATGTATATTTGTGTTTGTGTTTCTTTCTACTGTCTTATATTTGGAAATGTGTACTCAAAAGGTTTCTGAAGTATAGAAAGTTCTCCTCTTTCACACAGGCAGTAGGCATTTACAGACTAAAAAAATGTCTAATTAATTAGGGAAAAGGCACTTTTGTCCACTGTCTTTGGTAGTAAAGTCAAATCGCAAAGGTTTTTCTGAATTATCAACAACTCTTGGGTCATTTGATTTAAGAGGTATGGCAGTATATGTTTATATAGATTTATACATTTTAAACTCATCCTGTAGTATCCCGAGAACCTCCCTCCTCCTTTTGCTCCTGCTACCTCTTCTGTCTTTACCCTGTCCACTACATTCCTACGTTCCGACTATGGAAAAGAAAATCAGAAAATCCTCTGAATTGATTCAGTCAAGCAGCGGCCCCCAACCATCCGCTGTCCCTCGCCGGACGCCTCTCGGTCCCTGCCTCTAATATATATATATATGTATGTGTATGTTAGGGCTGGGTATTGTTAAGAACCTCACGATTCGATTCGATTTCGATTCTTTAGGTCACAATTCGATTCAATATCGATTCGATTCAATATTGACTTAAATGCTTCGATATCGATTCAGTAATAAGTAGTTATAAACAAATAATTCATTAATTAATTAAAAAAAGTAATCTTCAATTATAAATCTTTCCTCTAGGAAGCTCTAGTTCGAATTGAAATGTAAACAAAGGTACTCGATGTGTTTAGTTATAAAATAGTGCAACCATAGTTAAGCTGAGAAAGTGCCATTGTTTCTGGGACTGCATGGTGCATTTTTGTCTGACATAAGACATGACCGCGGTCCCTCCGCCCTCCGGCTGGACGCGAGGGCGTAACACGTTGACACAGCCGCTTTTAAACAGAGCACCAAGCCGCCAATTTGCCCGTCCTTTTGGCGGCTAGGTCTGCGGTTTTAGACAGAGGCCGGCAAATTGGGGGTCTGTTGTGGTCCGCCGATTTTCTGCCTCGACTGCTATCTAAAACCGAGGCATCAATGTGCCGGCCTCTGCGTGAGGTGGGCGGAGGTGTCAATGACCTGCACTGTTGTGCGACCCACAACCGAGGAGTTTTAAAACCAGGAAACAGCTGATCACAGCAGTCAGTCCATCACTTCATCCACATTAAGATGAACAACTGGACAGCCGCTGAGATCCAGGAGATGCAGCGTCTCCTGGATCTCAGCGGATGTTTGGTTGTGTTAGCTTGATGTTGTAGCGCAAGGTAGTAGGAACGGTCGCTACTTTCAAAGGAAAAGCCCCCCGCTAAGAACCCAGTTCTAAACTCCAATGGGGTGCAATGTAAAGCTCTTATTTTGAAGACAAATTCTATGTCACTGTTCGCAGCTCAACTTGGAGCTTCACGTCACGTCACATGTTTACGCCTACCTCAGAGGCGGCTTTTGGAAAAGGAGGAATATATGTATATGTGTGTGTGTGTGTGTGTGTATATATATGTATATGTGTGTGTGTGTGTGTGTGTATATATATGTATATGTATATGTGTGTGTGTGTATATATGTGTATGTGTGTGTGTGTGTGTGTATATATATATATATATATACACACATATACACACATATACATACACATACACACACAAAATTTTAGGAGTGCAATCACAAAATTGCACTCCTAAAATTTTCAGTTAGCTGAAATGAGGAGCTGCGCCTAGTAAAAAAAGTTAGTCTGGAGTAGGGATGGGCATGATTAATCGACGATTGATTAATTGATCATTAAGAATTTCGTCGATGACATTCCTTTTTTATCGATAAAACTAATGCAGTTTCTATTGCATAGTGTGAGTGAGGAATGCAATGAATGTCGCTATGTGGCAGCAGTCTAACATTTTACCACAAGGGGCAATGTTTGAAAGAAAATGCCACAGGCCTACTCAGTTACCTGCGAGTTTCAGTGTATTTCAAAAGTCAGGTTAATCATAAAGAGGGCACGGCGAAGTGTGGCGGGGTGACCATTTTGGTTTAAAAAAATGACTTAGTTCATTGCCAACACTGCAAAGCTGTGTATAAATACAACTCGTCCACGCGTTCATGACAACGCCGCCAATATCGTTGCTGCCAACAGTCCCACCAGAGTGAACTGGATTTCCGTTGCCTGCTTTGCACACACACTTCAGTTGGCCATAAATGACGGATTTGCACTGTATCTGTATCGGGTAATATCAGCGGCGAGTAAACTTGTCAGCCACTTCAATCACAGCACCGCAGAATCCAATGCACTGCAAAAGAAACAGGAGCAAATGGGCCTCGCAACTCACCGGCTTATCCAGTCGTGTAAAACACGTGTGCGAGATGTTTGATAGGCTGGTGGGGCAGCGGTGGGCTGTTGCTGCTGTGCTGTCGGACCGAACCGTGACTAAGCTTCAAGATGCCAGGATCCTGGAGTTGAAAGATGAGTACTGGCAGATGATGGAGGGGACACAGCCTGTGCTGTCAGCACTTAAATCTGCCACCACCGTTATGTCTGCAGAGAAAGACGTCTCCATCTCGAACACTTATCCCGTTAACTCCGGCCTCATCAATATCCACCTCATGCGCAGTGAAGAAGACGGGCCCAGACTCATCGAATTCAAAGCAAAAGTGCGATCCTCCCTCATCAAGCGAATGAATGTTTTTTAAATCTTAGTTTAAATGATTTCCATAATAAATAGCCCATTGGAGTAAGCCTAATTACATGCATTCATGCCTCTTATCTGCGTTGTATTGCCTGTTTAGATATAGCATTTTTCTTCTTATTGATTCTATTTACAGGTTCAGTCTGATGAGTTTGTGTCATCCGCCCCTATGATCTCATCAATGCTGGACCCTCGTCACAAGCACCTGGGCTTTATTACCTCAACACAGAAAATGGCTGCTAATGCGAAACCGGTTGAACTTGGAGAGGCAGTGGAGACCGGCAGGGCGGCTATCCCACAGGCTGGGGGAGACGAGGAGCCTGCGTTGTCTGACACGGAGGAGTGGAGCACAAACAGTGGAGTCGTGGCCTCTCAGTCCCAGCAGGTCTCTGCTATGACACAACTCCTTGGGGAGAACTATACCACTCAATACGAGTCTGGCATCGAAGCAGAACTTCAGAACTTTATGAGGGAGGCCCCCCCACCCCTGGATTGCACCCCTACAGACTGGTGGAAAGTGAATGGAATAAGGTTCCCCAGGCTTGCCAAGTTAGCACGGAGGTACCTGTGCATCACGGCAACGTCGGTCCCCTCAGAGCGGGTGTTTTCAGCGGCTGGACTGACGTTCACTAGGCTGCGGTCGCGTCTGACCCCAGAGCATGTTAACATGCTCATCTTTCTCAACAAAAATCAGTAGACTGAAGGTGTATGTGAGTTACTGGTTATTTTTTATGAAGCTTTGTTAATAAGCCTAATTCATTGTTAAGTAGGCCAATCTCTCTCTCACCCTCTTTCTCGACTCGGTGCCTTTTGAGTTACATTTGGCAAAACTTGTCCGACCTACGTTATTGTTTTTTGTTGTTGTTGTTTTTTTTTCTTCCATTATTATTATTATTATTATTATTATTATTATTATTATTATTATGGGGAAAAAAACGAGGGTCAGTTGTGGTTATGAACACCGGCTTCTAGCTGCAGGCTTCCCTGCTTTAGAGCACAGCCGCGCTTATCTTCAAGTGTAACCATTGAACGGATCTGGTTTAACTGCTTGTTGTTTATCTTGTAATAAAGATCTCAATGAGGAAAACACACTGTTTTTGTATTTTCATAGCATTTTGAATATAGCCTATAAATAGTGAATTTTAATATAAAAATATTAATGATTAATCGAAAATCGATCGTTAATTCTCCCGATGATCGATTACGACAATTTAATCGAATGCCCATCCCTAGTCTGGAGCCCTGGAAATATAAACTGGGTTGTTCTGATTGTGATCAGAGTTTACCAAATGATTGACACACAGACCAGAATGGATGCTTAGCAAAGCTTTATTCAGATTAAATAGACATCAAAAAATGTGTACAATGACATCAGTACTGTAAATACTGAAGACAGTAAAACATTTTTTCAAAAATTGTGTTTTTTTTTTAAAAGAAAGATGTCATGTATTAGTATGAGAAATTACTTGAAAATGATTCTTGCTCTTTTTCCTGACTTTGTGAGTTTACCCATGGTTCATAGCGGTATCCGGCTTTGCTCTTCCAATTGAACTGGTTGAACTGGTTGAACTCTGTGTTTACGCTAGCGTAGCTGTCATGCTAAAAAACGGCTTTTAACACAAAGAAAGCGATAAAATTGACAAAAATCGGAGGTGGGTACACAGTATAGATGTTTTAAAAAGTTGTGAGGACAGTTCTGTAACAGTGTCTCACCCATCAGTTCTCACGGCCTGGGAAGATGACATGAAGCAATGGCCCGACGTTAGCTACATCGACATAGTTAATTATCTTGTATTTTCTGAAGGTGTTGACGGCGAGGAATTACGCAGTTACAAAAGCACAGAAGCCGTCTACATTCTCTCATTGCTCTGCCAATACATCTGTTACGCCTGCTAGTTCCTCTGCATTCCCCCCCATGTGAGGGCGGCGCACCTCCATTTGGATTCATGCCATTTCCACTACCATTATCAAGACCACCTCGTGAGGAAGGTGCCCCCTCATCTTTATTTTCTCTACCAATATCAACACCACCTTGACTGCCTGTGGATGACGTGAAGGGCTGGCCAGGGCTGGGACCTGACATTGTATCATCTGAAACACATGAGTGTGCAACTTGATTACCACTAGAGCAACTAGTGCAATGCATAATACCATTCATGCTACCATGCATACCACCATTCTGTTTATTACAACGGAATATGTTGCTTAGACCGATTGATCCCCCAAGTCGCTCAAGGGCTCCCTTTAGATTCTCTTCAGGTATGACAATTTTACCACGAGGCTTGAATATCTTGGAAAACACAACAGCGTAGTTATTCCAATTCTTAATGTCCTTAATGCTTTCAAGAATGTTCAAATTATTTTCTTCGTTTGTACATCTTTGATCACATGGGGAAGCAAGAACATAGAAAAGCAACAAGTCATTTTTGTTAAGATTGCTGTTCAAGGTGTTAATGTGCTGCAGAGTACGGTACTCTGCATGATCTGCTCTACCCTTCAATTTACCCTTAAAATCATCAGGACACTGGTTCTTAGCATCAGCCCATGTCTTAGCCCCTGAACAATTTTCCACAACATCAGGCCATTGCACAGGTCCATTAGGACACTGTTTCTGAACTTCGGACCATTTCAGAACCGTGGCTGCTACCACCCTTGTGCCTTTGTACACTTCACAATTAAGAATCTCCCTCCTGACACTGCCTCCATCGTCAAGTTTACTGATGTCATACTTCTTCGTGTCTTCGTTGTATGGGATGGTTACTGCCAGGCTGAACATTGGGTTTCTTCTGTCAGAACAAAATGGATCCAAAAAACATAAACCAGGTGTTATTTAAAACAGTTGAGCACTATGGAAAGTGAGAGAATTCAGTCACATGTTACCACTGCTGGCATCTCTCTGTTTGTTTTATCAAATAAAATACATTTATAATAAATACTACAAATATACACACAGATATAATAAATATTAAAATAAGTCAAACTATTTATCCTGAAGTAGATATATTGTTATTGTGAATTTAAAAACAAGCATTGGAAAATCATCAGGTCATACTTAGTATAAAGTAGCGTTTTTATGTCAGTTTCTGGTGCTTGTTTTATGTGTTTGTCTGTTTCTGTTGTTTCTCTCTGCTGTAAAGCAGATTGTAACTATTATTTTTAAAAGCATTATATGAGTAAGTTTTGCATAGTTCCTCACTGACCTTCCGCCATTGTAGCTTGGTGTGTACCTGCAACAAGAAACGGATGCAAAGTGTTACTGCTATGTTTGATCATTTCATACTGAAGATAAGAACCTGATGTGATAATTGTAGGGGTGGATCGGGACAGATATGGGCATTTTCACAAGGAATGTGGTCGGACAATGTTGCAACAGCATATGTAGAATAATAAAGAGCCACATTAAAGTATACACTTTGTTTCAACAAAATAAAAATAAAAACTATTAAGGAACAGCTTGGATGCAGGTACTGCCTAAAATATCTCAATACTGATACTGAAACGATACACAGCGGAAAACTAAAACATCATCAAAAGTAATGGAATAAAATATTAGATGACAGATTGTGAATTTTTTTTTTTCTTAACACACTTCAACTTAAAAAGTCAAAATATGTATTTTTTTTGTAAAAGCTGCTGAGCTTTATAGCTACTTAACCAGTTAAAAGCATCTCTGTATCCAAGAAGACAAGTGTCTTCTTGTTTTGTTCATTTGTCTTGTTTGCTCTCAGAGATTTTTGAATAACTTGATTTTCCATTAAAAGCTCAGTGCTTGTAGTAGAAAACAAATTAACAGCATAAAAATAATGAACATAAATGACATTAACTGTAAGTCTGGTAATTCATAAAATAAGATAACACTTTATTCATCCCACAAAGTAGAATTTTGCAATTCACATTCCATGTTGATAAAGTTCAAATCCTGCATTATTAGCCTGCAAACTACATTAGTGCACTAAAGTACAACACAAATCACCCAGACCTGGTGGAGGTCTGTGCTCTAATCAGACCATTTTATATTACAATATTACAATGTACAATTACAATATATATTATAAATTATTGACAAAAATGTACATGCTATGATTATATTACTAGTACTGATTGACTTAAAATAGATCATTTATAAGTGGTGATGTTGATCAGCATACTTGTGAACACCAGCACATGTTCTGGTAAAGTTCATGTCACCAGTGTGAACATTGTGTTTGCATACAGAGATGTGTGGAACCACATCGCACTGTAAACAGTTAGCTTTACCCCTGACTGCCTCCTGCAAAAAAAAGTTCGCTTGACTTCCATCCGGGGGATATTTAACGTTATGTAATCTATCGCTCACCTGCAGCTCTTTGAACAAGTCCGCATATCTGTCAGCAAATGTTTTGCCAGGTTGGACGTGTTTGCTCCTTTGGTCATTACGGATTTAAAGCATCGCTTACAGACGGGCTTTGTGTCCGTGGGCTTGTCCTTACTGTCTGCAACGTTAGTGAGATATTTCCTCATTTCACTCCGTGCGTCTGCTTCTTCAACAAGCCTAGGACTGTCAGCAGGAGCACTCATGCCACTTTCAGCCATGTCTGTCTTGCTCTGTGACTGTCTGTCACCGTGAAACCACGCCCACTCTGGCTGCAGGCAGTGAGGAAGCTGCACACAGACACGCTGCCCCGCTGTTGCACAAAGTCCATAAAGTACCGACACTAATAAAATGTGAAAAAGTATTGTTTTTAACGGCTGGTACCGCGGTACCTTTCTAGTATCGGTTTACCGTGCAACACTTAATGCAGCTGTATTATCAAGGAAAATATTAGTTAAGTTTAAGTATCGGATCGGGACTCGGTACTAAATATTAAAGGACTCGGATCGGGGTAAAAAAAAAAAAAGGGATTGGGACATCCCTAGATAAGTGGAAAGTTGCAGTGGTCATGGTCTGGACTTGTACTCGCCCAATTCAGTTTTATTGGGTAACTAAACTGAGATAAAACAACTCATCAGACTGCTGTTCCTTTTTTAGTGTCCGACCGACAGGGATTTTTTGGCCCGATAACGATAGCTGATATTAGAGGGGGTGCAATCACCGATAGCCGATATGCAACCGATATAGTGAGTTGTTGAGCTGGAATGAAAACAGGCCTTGGATTGTGTATAGATTTTGCACCGATATGATGATGCAATAGTGCAGTCACAGTCACAGTAGTACAGACAGATGCTTCCTTAAACCAATGTCTTTATTCAAGACTTTTAACATTTAACATACTTTGCTCCTTTTTTCAGCCATCTGTGTAATAAAGGAAAGGAAACATTTATATTATTTAACCTATGCATTTTTATATTTGTAAATAGAGAACCATTCATTTTACTGTGTTAATTCATATTTGCATGCAAAACAGACGGAACAGCGATCTCAGCTGCCTACAGCTGCTGCTGTTATTGTTTTTAACAAAGACAAAAACAGCAATGATTGCTGAAAGGCAAAGCCCGCGTGGCGCTGGCAGCGGCCACAAATAAGAGACACCAGCGTTGATGAGGAAGTGATGCGGCACGCTCGTAGCCTAGATGTTAAATATGCCTGACGTTACTTAATTTATTGTGTTATCGAACAGACATGGCCAACGTTTCGACCTGGAAATCTTCATCAGGGCAAAAGAACAAAACAAAGTGACGGAGTTTAAATAGATGCGGGCGGCGAGTTGATGCGGTGGTTGTGTCCACACACCCGGGTCGGTTTATGTGACTAAAGGGGACATTTCGGCGCAGGAGGGAGCGTGGATGCGATCTCCTTCAATCATGCACAGAAAACGGGAATGATAGGAAAGGTTTTTCTAATTTACTGAGAAACAATGTCCAGGTCAGCAATGCATGCCAAAAAACATGTCATTCATTTGTCCCCGTCATAAACCAACCCAGCTGTGGACACACACAATCAAACCAAGCCAAAATGACGACGATAAAATAAAAGTGATCCTGCGTCATGTCGGGGAGACTAGTGCTTTCTTGGTTCAATCCTTTTAGCATTGTATTTGTATTAAACTGTACCCTTCGGTGCTTTTGTGCAAACTTTTAATAACGTTTTCAATCAATTAAAAGTTACTATAGCAAGCGCGTAGTGGGGAGCGTTCCACGTTGTCTCACAAACATGGAGAAATGAACACAGGACAATCCAGTCCACAATTATACAGCAATTGTGGCTTGTGGAAAAGGGGGAAAAGTCCGCTGGTTGATCGGCTGACTGGTCAGGTGGTCGGGAGGTTTCGTGGTGCAGAGTGGGGAAGGGACTTCACTGAAATGTGAGCTGAGCCAAAGTCTCTGGCTGAGCTCAGCGCGCCCCACTGGACAGAATAAATCAGTACACCAGCGCGTGCTTTTGTCATTGTCACACTTTTTTTTCTATCGGTGCAACATTTCACCGATACGATAGAACCCCCGATAGAAATTAGGCTGTTCTATCGACCCGCGATATATCGGTGGCCGATAATCGGTCGGTCACTATACTTTTTTGAGATTATGAAATAGAATTACAAAGGTAACCTGACTAGAGTTTGTCATGTTTCCTGGTTGTATTGTTTTTAGGAATTGGTTGTATTTTTGTGTATAAGTAGAAGTCGACTCACATGTTCAAGATCTCATCTACAATTGGTGCAAGTTGGTTCTGGTCCACAGCTGCCAAACTGTTTCCATCAAACAGCAACAGGCAGAGTGTTACAGCCATCCAGCACCGGCCGGCCATCTGAGTGAGACACAAACAGCACCAGCACAGAGCATTTAGTACATTACAGTACAGTAGAACAACATCTGTGATCACTGACTGATAATTGATAACTTGATTATCAGAAAATTTCTATACAAAGAATAAACAAACGCTCGGTCCCATATGTCCAACCTGAAATCAAATTAACTGTCGAGCTCAGTAAGGACTCTGGAAATGGTTGTTGTTGCTAAAAGATCATTAAGCTGCTGAGTCATGACAGTCATGGGAAAATAAAGCGAAACTCTCACCAAAAAGCAACCGAGGCTTTTTTTGTCATGTATATGAGTCAAACCTTCATGTAAAAGCATAATTATGACGAAAGAGCCACTTTTAAGATTTACCGTAGTTTCGTTTTCGGGGCAAAAACTCATTTTCAGTGGGAGTGCTACAGGCACTTTTACGATTGCATCAAAATCTCTGTTTTTAAAACAGTAAGAAGGCTCGACACAACATGAAACTTTGCTCGTAGTATCACCAGGGTCTCTACACATGAACACGAGTTCATTGTTTGTGTACACAGAGTTACTCAAAAGAAGGTTTTTGAACAACTCATGTTAGCAGTTACTTGTTCCGCCCGTCGCCGTCGTCCTGCCAGTGGAGAAGAGTCGATCTCAGAATTCAATGTGTGGCTTTTGATTTTAGTATTGTTTCTTATATGAGGCTCCTTTTTCAACTTCAAGGTCACTAACGACAAAACAATGAACTATCCCTGCATTTATATGGAACTGAGCTTCAGGAGCGTTCCACCTTAACTGTCCTCCAGGTTACGTCAAATCCTGAGATCGACACTTCTCCACTGGCAGGACGGCTGCTAGCGGAACAAGCTGCTGCTAACGTGAGTCATTCAAAAACCTTCTTTTTAGTAACTCTGTGTACACAAACAATGTTCTCAATGCTGGTGTTCATGTGTAGAGACCCTGGTGATACTACGAGCAAAAGTAAAAACTGCCCCTAGCACTGCCATTGAAAATGATTTGGACCCGAAAACGAAAATACAGTAAATCTTAAAAGTGCCTCTTTCGTCGTAATTATGCTTTTCCACGAAGGTTTGACTCATATACACGGACATTCTCAGCCTGTTATATGGCTTAATGTGGCTTTATGAAGTCTTTGGAAAACTGTTGACAGATTTTACAAGGTATCAGGAAAGATGAGATCCATTAAGGCCTAGTAACTACATAAATTGAGAAACAACAATCACTGAAGCCTGCTTCCTCCTGAGAATGAAGCCAGATGCAGCCAAGTGAAAATCTTTTACCTTCTTCGTAGAGAAAGATGTCTGACGGATGCTGCCACCCACCTCTTCTGTTTTCCTCTCAGGTGCTGCTTCAGTGCAAACTGTCAGTAAGAAGGGCGTTTTTATAGAGAAGTTGATGACATCCAACCCCTCAGAGTCACACCATGACCTTATTTGAACATATTTCTCTACAATTAGGAAGATGAAAGTATACTGAGACTGTAGGAGGTCTTGTCTTTGATATGCATCTTAGATTTTACATCTGGACCAAAGAAAACCTATTGAGCACGAGATGACTTTGACTTTTTAATGCATTTAACAGCTGTGATGTGGTTTGGCTGTAAAATGACCCATTTTAGGTTGAGAAGTAAGAAACTCAACAAATTGATGTATAAAACATTTGCATCTACACAAACACACATGCTCCCACATAGAGGTCAGAGCCCCAGACTGAAGAACACACAGAACAATGTGACGCAAGTGAACCAGAACTCTCAGACATGAAGACAACTCAGAAATGTTGCTTGGTGCAACTATTTTGTAATTCTTTGTAGTATTCTTTCATCTTTTTGTAGTCAGTTTGTTGTTGCCTCAGAAAATGATTTGGAGAACTGGTGCTTTCTTTGAGGACGAAATGTTTTGTGTCTCAGAAAGTAAAACCAGTTCTGTCTGCTCATTCTGACGTAAAGATTGAAGATGGAGATACGGACATTCAGAAGGAAGTTCAAGTCAGGTCACCGTCATCTACACTTCAGCTTTTCAGACAAATAAAGAGGAAGAGCAGCACGAACATTTTGCTGTTTTACATATTGTTATTATTGCAAAACAATTAGCATGACTTTGTATCACACATCTCTTCTTGTACTAGTGTCAGTTTTTCTTGTATTGATCTTCAAAGCTGCTTCTTCATCCTGATCGCAGATCTCGGAGATTTCCGCAGAAACAAAGAGGGAAGAGATGAATCGGCTGTATGAGAAGAGGATCAACGTTAAGAGTGAGGCAACACAAAAACTTCACACGCCTTTCAACACCTTTTTTTAATGATAGAGATGATAACATTTAAACGGCGAGCATGTTTTAAAGTTGTGAAAAAAGCTTATTTTGCATGTTGTCCTGCCTCTGTGCTGGCGATGACCAGAGGCCTTATGTTTTTGGGTTGCCCATCAGTCTGTGTGCAAAAAGAAGGAAGTGGATAGATTTTGGCGGTCAAAGTTCAAGGTAACTGTGACCTCACAACAATTCATATCATTATGACAAAATTCTTTACACAAATGTCCAATGGGATAAAATGATGAAGTTGTAACATTTTATATCCATAAGGTTAAAGGTCAAAGGTCAACCGCGCTTTGGTGTTTCTAGTTTATTCAAATATTTAAAAAGAGATAAACAACACAGGACAAAACAGTTTTAACGTGTCTGTCAACATTGTGAGAACAACTGATTTTAAATGATTTATTTAAATAGTCTTACTTTAATACATTAATGTCTTCAGGATTTTATATGTGAAGTAAGAAGATTCCTGCTCTCACCACACTCTGTTCTGCCTCCAGCTGATGGTCGGGGAAAGTGTGAGCAGCAGTGACGTGGTCGTCATCTCCCTCAACCAGCCAGCTAACACTGTGGAGAGCAAGATCCCCGACATGGAGAAGTAGGACAAGTTCAGCTCACCATAAAGACTCTTTGGAGATGTTTTGTTTCCAGTTTATATCATTTGTAATTTATTTATTCCTATTATTTATTGCCACGGCGCAGTACTACCTGGTGGAAGTTAACACATAGACTAAAGTGGCGGAATCACAGGAGTCCAGGATGCAGAGGGCAGCTGTGTGGAGTCTGGTCAGCTTCATCTGTTTGGATGGAGGGACGGTGGTTTCCTCTAAAGAAGTCACAACGTAAGAGTTTGACTTTTAATGACAACATCCAGCATGAACCAGACAGATTTATATATTAGTTAGCTTCCATTTACAGTCCTGCTTCTTCTTGTTGATTCAAGTATTTAAAATGTGAATTTACAAAAAAAATAAAATATCCAAAGTGAACACTAAAGATGGACACGCAGAGTAAACACATGTTTTCACTGGTCACTCAACGGATGTTAAAACTTTATAAACCAAACTAGTTGTGATGCCCGTAGGCCCCGCCTCTTTTCAGCACATTTTCAATGACCTGACAAAACTAAATAACATCAAAATGTTTGAGTTGTCGTTCCTGGTGTGTGTGTGTGTGTGAAATGTTACTGTATCTCTGGATTTGCAATAAAATATAATCAAATTTTGTCTTTGTCTTTAACGTAGATGAAGATCTTCCCATGGAGAGTTTCCGGCCTTTTGATTGGAGGAATTGGTGTTTGCAGTGAGTCGTGGGGTTCAGCAGGATGATGTCGTCCCCACAAACAGTGACTGACCCGACAAAGGAGAGCCACTCTGTGAGTGTCTGATATTCACTCTAAATTCTCTACTTGCTTTCTTGATCTGTACTCCATCCATCCATCCATCCATTTTCTTCCGCTTATCCGGGGCAGCGTCACGGGGGCAGCTGTCTGAGCAGGGACACCCAGACTTCCCTCTCCCCGGACACTTCCTCCAGCTCCTCCGGGAGGATCCCAAGGCGTTCCCAGGCCAGCCGGGTGACATAGTCACTCCAGGGTGTCCTGGGTCTTCCTTGGGGTCTCCTCCCGGTGGGGCATGCCAAGAACACCTCTCGCTGGAGGCGTCCAGAGGGCATCCGATACAAATGACCAAGCCACCTCAGCTGGCTCCTCTCGATGTGTCTATCTGTACTCTCATTGTGTATTGTTGTGAGCTAGGGCTGGGCGATAAATCGGCAAAATCGATGCATTTTAGTTTTTGGTTTAGGACGATTTGAAAAAAATGAAAATCGATTTTCTCTTTAACTTGCTCCGCCACCGCTCCTCATGGGCTTCCGTAGTTAATAGTGAGCTCTGCCCCCCGCATTGACTTTCCACAGAGAAACATGCACAACAACATGGCAGCGAGCAAGAGCTCATTGCTAAAAAGGCACTGTCTCGTCAGTAGCTTGGTTTTGTGGCGTCAGACCTCGAACAAAGTCCACTGCAAAGTTTGTTTAAAGGCTGTTGCAACTAAAGGCAGCTGACCGACACATTTATTTCAGCCTCTCAAACAGACGCCTGTATCAGAGTGGGACACTTGCTGTTCACTACGAGATGCACAAGACCGCGGCAGCCCACAAACACCCGCTATAAAGCAGCCAACATTAGTCGGTATGACAAGAAAGGGTCCCTTTGGACAGCTGTTAGGGATGCAGCGACATTGCATATCGTTAAAGATATGCCGGCTGTATATATAGTGGAGCTGGAGGTTCATCCACATGCTGAAAACTTACGACCCCAGGTTTGTGCTACAAAGCCGCAACAGGGCCTGACTGAAGCCAGAGGAAGCAGACAGGCTCGTATTCCTGGCCAAAAATGTGTAAAACAGACAGCAAGCACACGCCTCATGACTTGTACATGTACCAACATGTCATGTTTTAATGCATGCAGATGTTTAGTTTACATATCTTCAGACATATAAAATACTTTTTGTAAACAAAAAAGGCCTTTTGCAAAATGAAGAATTTAATGAAAGTTATGTGAACACTTCAATACCAATATGAAAACTGATCTGTTTTGATGATAGCAAGCAATCTGACATGTTACATTTATGTTTACAAAAGTATTTTATCAAAAAGGTACACATTGTTTTTATAAAGATGCACTTTTATATATTTTTTCAAGTGAGTTTGTAGCTGCACTGTTTACAATGGCAGGGCAAATTTGTTTAAAATCATAGCATTAAAATAAATGCAATGCTTTTAATAATTTCTTTGTAATTTGAAGTTTGTCCTTGAGAAGGAAAGAAAATCGGAGATTCAGAGCCCTATTGTGAGCTGAGCCTCACTGTGGATCCAAACACTGATACCTCTTACAGTACTTAAGCTAAAGATGCTCAACTACTGCATGTTTGATTCTGTTCATGTGAGACTGCAGTCACAGGTCAGTTCTGTGCTGTTAAAATCTGTTCCATAGATTTTACACCAAAACCATAGAATTATTCTCTATCTTGAATATATTGGAGAGTCAGTTAGATGTAGAGATGCACCGATCGACCGGCCAGGGACCAGAGTCGTCTGGTTTCAGACAGTATCTGTGATGAGCAGCTGGTCAGTGTCAGATCTGTCTGACTCTGTGACAGTCACATTTACACACGTGCTGCTCACCTTTCAACAGGAAATACTGAATATTTATGTTATTTACTAAACTAGTGCATAGGAAATATGTGTTCCTATAGAAAAATGGGAGGTTAAGAAGCATTTTTACTGATGGCCAAATGAGGCTGTTTGAAGGTGGAACATCAGGGATATTTAGGTTTGTTGTGAAATCCGATATTCCAGAATAATTGGCCGTTTTTGACTATTTTTGATTTTGCCATTATATTTCACCGTAAAAACTATTTACTTGGTGTGATAATTTTCAGCACAACCTCAAATGTGTGACTGTTTTTCATTTTGACATACTGTATTAACACAATGGACCTAAAATCACAAAAAACATAAAATCCAAGTAGAAAAGTTAGATTTTTTTACTGTGAAAACCACAAATATGTCTAACAAACCATTTTTATTACTTGTAATACAAATACAAATTGTTGTTTGCTAAATGTGTGCATACATTTAAAAAAATTATATGAGTATTATATAAGTTCTGTGTAACTATTTACATTTAAATGCAGGCAATGCTCAGGTCTGCCTGAACTCCTGCCAGCTGAATGAAGAGCTGCACTGCCTGCTGCACATTCAGCTTCTACTCATTGTTTTGACTCATTAAACAAAAAACCGACTCCACTACACACTAAACACACGACACCGAACACTACATAACACACTACTATACTCTCCAAGCACGCTAAATGTCACAAATCTCTCCACTCTCAATATCGCTGTCTCTACACCGACCGTCGTTGGCTGTCACTCATCCTCCGAAGTCCCTCCCACAACTTCCTGTTCCTCTACAACCAAACTTGCTGCTTGGACACTTTCGTGACAAAAGCCTGTTTTTACCGTTTATTCTGCACCTGACACAAAGCAAACGTGATGGCAATGTTCACGAAAAAGTGTGGCGGACATTATTTACCCTAAATCCGGTTTTGGACGTGCCGGTGGGTCCGGTCCATCGACTCGGGAGTTGGGCCGTGTAGGTTGGCTAGCGGCTAGTGGCTAGCTAGACACGAACATCCACAGATTCTGATTCCACTTTGTTGTCCGCGCGTCTCCGCATCTCCTCAGACCTGAACAGACCGGTCCGGACTCGTTTAGTCTCATTAATCCACAACAGTCAGTTTAGATGCACAGAACAGAACGGGACTGAACCGCCAGCTAACTCCCGGTCCAGCTCGCGCCGCCGCAGGTCACTGTGGTGGCTCCGGTGGACAATGCTCCCGAATATGTAAAGCATTTATGAAATGATTTATTCACGGTATCATTGCAGTCCAAATAAATGCGAAGTTGCACACCACTGAATCAAACGGCAGCCATATTGAAACTCTCAGGTTAGTCTGATCCTGAACCGCAGAGATATTGAGCCACACACACACACACACACGCACACACACACACACACACACACACACACACACACACACACACACACACACACAGACAGACAGAAATTCCTTGCTTTTATAGAGAGATGTATGGGCACTTCTTTAATATCAGCTCAGTGTTGGGGTCTTAACTGCGGTTGGTTGTCACTTTTTAAACGCCTCTCAATCTGTGTGCTTTTCACTGTGGGTCCACACAGACAGGCAGCAGAGACATGGATGTTACTCATGTTGATGAGTAACATTTAACTTTCTCAAACTTATATGCTGTGTCTCTTTTTTTAGTTGGGTTTGTTTAAAAAAGAAAACAAACCATTCATGTATATTTGTGTTTCTGTTTCTTTCTACTGTCTTATATTTGGAAATGTGTACTGAAAAGGTTTATGTGTGTTGGCACGCTGTAGAGAAGTGTTCCTCTTTCACACAGGCAGTAGAAACCACCCTGGCTCTCTTCTGTATTTCAGACAAACTTATCATCCTCAATCTACAAGTCATGATGAAATTGCACACTTGGTTTTACACTCAAAACAAAAACAAGCATTTTCTCAGAAAGGCAGCGCAAGCTAAAGTCATTATGGTGCATCTCTAATTAGAGTCAGTAGTTGTTTTATACATCGTTATCTTGTCTTTACTAGTTCACTTTACATGGAATGTTGATTACAACTGCACGGCTTGACTTGTGGAACAGCTGAAGCACAGTTTTAAATCAAACTACAGGTAACCATCGTTCTGTCATGCAGGAGTTTCCAAATGACTGACACACAGACAGAGCAGAATGGATGCTGAGTGAAGCTTTAATCAGAAAGTAAGAACATCACGATTAGTGATGATATACAGAGGTGTTGAGTACAGTTATATAAGTACTACAGATAATGAGTACATTAACATTATTATTTTTTTCTTCTTTGCCCCAGTTTCATAATATGAATCAACAGAAACTGTAGTAACTGCTAACATTAGTGGAAACGCCTTGTTGAGGTTTTGTGAGTGAAGGTTATGAATTATCTGAAAAACAATAGCGGGCAACTTGTCCACCACTGGAGCAACTTGTGCACTGCATAGCCCTTTGTCTGTTGCAACGGAATATGTTGCTCAGACCGATTGATCCCCCAAGTCGCTGGAGGGCTCCCTGTAGATCCTGGTCAGGTATGACATTACCACTACGCGGCTGGAATATGTTGGAAAACACAACAGCGTAGTTATTCCATCTCTGAATCTCTCTAATGCTGTTAAGAATGCTCCAATTACTTGATTCGCTTGTACATCTTTGATCACATGGGGAAGCAAGAACATAGAAAATCAACAAATCATTTTTATTAAGATTACTGACCAAGGTGTTAATGTGCTGCAGAGAACGGTACTCTGCATGATCTGCTCTACCCTCCTTAACTTTATTAGGACACCGTCTATTAACATCAGCCCATGACTTAACCCCTTGAGGACATCTTCTCAGGACATCAGGCCATTTCACACGTCCACCTGGACATTGATCCAGAACATTAGGCCATCTCAGAACCGTGGCTGCTACCACCCTTGTGCCGGTGTACACTCCACAATTAAGAATCTCCCTCCTGACAGTGCCTCCATCGTCAAGTTGACTGATGTCATACATCTCTGTGTCTTCGTTGTATGGGATGGTTACTGCCAGGCTGAACATTGGGTTTCTTCAGTCAGAACAAAATGGATCCAAAAAACATAAACCAGGTGTTATTTAAAACAGTTGAGCAATAGAGGAAGTTAGAGACCAAACCAAATTGCAGATTTCAGTCACATGTTACCACTGCCAGTATCTCTCTGTTTCATTATCAAATAAAATACATATATAATAAATAGTATGAATATACACATAATAGATATAACAAATATTAAAATAAGTCAAACTATTTATCCTAAAGTAGATACATTGTTATTGTGAATTTAAAAACAAGCATTGGAAAATCATCAGGTCATACTTTGTATAAAGTAGCGTTTTTATGTCAGTTTCTGGTGCTTGTTTTATGTGTTTGTCTGTTTCTGTTGTTTCTCTCTGCTATAAAGCAGATTGTAACTATTGTTTTAAAAAGCATTATATGAGTAACTTTTACTTAGTTCCTTACTGACCTTACACCATTGCTGCCCGTGTAGCTTGGTGTGTACCTGCAACAAGAAATGGATACAAAGTGTTACTGCTATGTTTGATCATTGGATACAGAAGATAAGAACCTGATGTGATAATTGGAAAGGTGCACTGGTCATACAATTGTCAGAAACTAGCTTGTTAGTGTTGCATGGTAAACCGATACTAGAAAAGTACCGAGGTACCAGCCGTTAAAAACAATACTTTTTCACGTTTTATTAGCATCGGTACTATATAAATTTTGTGCAACCGCGGAACAGCGTGTCTGTGTGTAGCTTCTCTCTGCTTCCTCACTGCCTGCAGCCAGAGTGGACGTGGTTTCACGGCGACAGAGTCACAGAGCACAGCGACACAAATGGGTTGGCTCCTTTGGTCATTACGGATTTAAAGCATCGATTACAGACGGGCTTTGTGGTGTCTGTGGGCTTGCCCTTACTGTCGGCAACATACCATGCGTCTGCTTTTTCAACAAGTCTTGGACAGTCGGCAGGAGCACTGATGCCACTTTCAGCTGACAGACATGCGGACTTGTTCAAAGACCTGCAGGTTAGCGATGGATAACGTTAAATAACCCCCGATGTAAGTCAAGCAAACTTTTTTCACCTATAGAGTTGCAGGAGGCAGTCAGGGGTAAAGCTAACTGTTGAACAGTCTGATATGGTTCCACACATCTCTGCATGCAAACACAACATTCACACTGGTGACATGAACTTTACCAGAACATGCGCTGGTGTTCACAAGTATGCTGATCAACAACACCACTCATCTATTGTAGTGAATGACCCGGTGGGTCGGGAAGATTGAAGGAGTGATTGCACAGAGATAATTGAGGTGAGTGACTGCACCTGTGAAGTGAGTGTTTCAGAGGAATGGGAGTATTGAAAGGCAGAGAGTTTGTGGCTGCTGCATTTCTGGGGAGCGGAGCTCGGTGAGTGTTACGGGGTGAAAGCCCAGCCAAGCAGTTGTCTTTGCACTCGGGATTGGGGGGTGATGGCCGTTCGCATGCCGTTTAGGGCTGCCGGCGGTGAAGATAGGCAGCGGGTTTAGGGAGGGGTTCTGGCGCTAGGTAGGGCTGAGATAGTTCAAGCGGGGAAACGTAGGAGTGCTTCTGTCTGCTCTCCAGCTTGGTGGCGAGGCTCTCCTGCTGTTCGTGGAGACGCCTCACTGCGTTGGACCGGCGGTCGCCCCACAGCTGACTCTGACTGAAGCCGGCTGGTGCCAAAGCTCAGACCCTGGGGGAGGGTCTAACACCCCGGGAGAGTTAAGTGGTTTTAAGATTGATTCGTTTTGAGTTGTCTTGTTTCTGTGTGCTGTGTGGTAAAGTGTTGTGGATTTTGAGAGAGCAGTGTAGTCACAGTACTGGGGTCGGAGGAGCAGCCGGGGCTGATAGACAGTTTCCATAGTGCCCAGTGTGTGTGGCCTTATCACGTGTTAGTGGAGCATGAGTTTGGTTGCGGTGTAATCCTGTGTGCTGTGCCCTGTGGGGTGTCTAGAGTGTTTTGCTGTGCAGTGTTTGCAGTGCCCTAAAGGGATGTGATTCTAGTTTGGTGTGTTTAATGTTGGCAGTGCCCCGACACCTGTTTTCAGCCAATGACAGGTACAGAGGAGAGTAGGCTGTCTGACTCATGCTGTGTCCCCCCTGGGTGTGTGTGGGTATACACTGTATTTATGAACTGATGTCAATAAAGATTATTACTTTCTGTAAATTTCCCCTTTGTGGGACGAATTAAGTGTTATCTTATTTTCGAATTGCCAGACTTACAGTTAATGTCATTTATGTTCATTATTTTTGTCCTGAATAAAATTGTCGTTAATGTGCTTGTTCTACTACAAGCACTGAGCTTTTCATTGAAACTCAGATTATTTAATAATCTCTGAGAGCAAACAAGACAAATGAACAAAAAAAGACACTATAAAGCTCAGCAGCTTTTACAAAAATATATTTTTTTATTTTGACTTTTGAAATGTTTTAATTAATAAAAAGAAATAAATCATTTTAAGTTCCACATTCTGTCATCTGATATTTCATTCCATTACTTTTGATGATGTTCTAGTTTTCCGCTGTTTCAGTATCGGTTTCGAGATATTTTAGGCAGGTATCGTACCAAAGTCATAATTTTGATATCGCGACAACACGGTCCACCACATTATATTAGAAATGTATCAATACGAAGGAGTTGTACTCAATTCAGTTTTATTAGCACACTAAACTGAGATAGAATGACTCTTCAGACTGCTGTTACTTTTTTGAGATTATGAAATAGAATTACAAAGGTAACCTGACTAGAGTTTGTCATGTTTCCTGGTTGTATTGTTTTTAGGAATTGGTTGTATTTTTGTGTATAAGTAGAAGTCGACTCACATGTTCAAGATCTGATCTACAAGTGGTGCAAGTTGGTTCTGGTCCACAGCTGCCAAACTGTTTCCATCAAACAGCAACAGGCAGAGTGTTACAGCCATCCAGCACCGGCCGGCCATCTGAGTGAGACACAAACAGCATCAGCACAGAACAATTAGTACACTACAGTACAATAATGTGTGTGGTTACTGACTGATAATGAATGATTTACTCACTATTCAGAATAGTTCTAGACAAGAAATACAAATGCTTTGTCCCATTTGTGTAAAGAGAGAGATATATATAATGCATTTCTTGTCAAAGTGACAGGTCTGTTGTTCTCATTGGACCAATGAGATTGCAGGATTAAAGTTAAGCCCCGCCCTGTTCGACAAATTAGGCGGTGCCACGTAATTGGTCTCACCTCCCTGTTCAGCTAATGAGACGCCACATCATCAGTCCCTCATCCAAAGAGACGATGCCAAGTCATCAGTCCCTCGTCCAATGAGACGACGCCATGTCATGGGTGTCCCCTCACCTGTTTAGTCAATGAGATGAACTTATATTTGAAGTTTGATGTTGAAGTTTAATCTATGTTGTTGTTTTAACCAAATTAAAATATAGATCTTTTAATATTAGTATATTGGGAAAGTGTCAAAAAGACACCCAGAGACACTGGCACCGATGCAACGGCCGGCTGATGACAGCTGAAGTGCTCCAGATTGTGGATAGACAAAATTAACAAACAAGTCTGTATTATCCAAAGAAGATCAGGGTTCCAACGATATGCAGGGTTTGAAGAACGAATCCTTCCGTCCCATCTCTCTCTCTCTCTCTCTCTGTCTTCTCTGTCATGCACCTCGCAGTGCGGATAACACCTATGCCGGTTCTCCTAACTGGTTGGTCAAAAGTCATCACCCTTTTTAGTATTATTCCAAGTGAGAAACACTGAATAATATATATATCTATATAAAAATATCTTATACTGTAAGTGAAAAATCTGCAGATAATAGGCAAGAGCAAAACACCACCAAAAATGAAAAGGTTCAGAAAGCATTAATTCAGTATTATTTAACCAAAATGCTATGAGACAGAACGTAAGAAATACTTGAACCAGGTCGAAAGACATTTCGAGACAACTTCTGCTTTTGTACCCTGAAACTCTCTCCTGAGCAGCATGAAACCGAGAAGAGAGAGAGACGTCTGTCCATGCTCCAATCAGCAGCCGCCAGCGCAAAAACGCAAAAGCTCAAAAAAAAACAAAACAGTCCGAATATGCAACAGCTCCAGCAGCTCCAGCAACACCCGCGGGCGCAGACGCAGTTGGTACCAACACTTGTAGCTTGGGATCAGACTACAATATTCGCAGAAACCATACATTTTTTGAGGTTGTATTATATTTTAAACAATATCTCTGTAATAATAATTAATCGTTTTTTGTTTATTTATTTATTTTCAATCCAGGATGCCAAAGGAGCGAGAGAGACGAGACAGGTGGAGAGTTCATTACACAGTCGTTCCATGGGATCCTGTCTGTAGATACTGCCAGAATTTCCAGAGAGCGCTAAACTACTTCTGCAACAACAACTACGCAAGATGGGGTAGTGTTCTAAAATCAAAATAGTAAACATGGATCCTGAGGAGTACACCGAAACTCCCCAGGAACTTTTTAGCTATGAACTGTAATAGAGGAGTTGAATCATGCTCAATACGTCTCCAATAGTTTAAATCATTTTTACTCACTGTTAGATGCCTTCAGCTTAGAGAATGAATCCATCCCCTCCTCCTCCTCCTCTGAACCCAGTGCGCCTTTATGCACGGCCACTCGCTCTCCCAACAATGAGCCTGACTCTAAAGTATCTCAATTAGAACGCTTCAGAGAAATAGATGTTGCTCTGGAGCTCTTGGAAAGTAGGACAGGGGGTAATGCGGAGCAAACTCCATCCTCCAGGAACTGTGTGACAGAATCTTTTCCCAAGCACAAGCGCAGGATATTATTCAAATGGAACTGAGGGGGCAGCACTTTAGCAAGAGTGTTACCCGTTTAGCGAGAACAAACGGGGATGACGCGGGTCTAGCCACGTTTCAAAACTTGCTGGATGAACTTGTTCAGTCTAATATGTCACTCGCCCCTGTAGGCCCCCGTGTAGAACCGCCACTGCTACAGGTGTGGTACAGTGGAATCGACCGTGCATGTAAACCCCACGTCTGTGAAAAACTTTAATGTAAAATATGTGGAGAAGTACTCGGCGAGGGTGATGAGAAAAAAACACCTGTGTTACACTCAGCTGTCAAAACCCGGGTTTTGAAGATAAAGTTATAGGTTATTTTCCACACCGACTTTGTTCAAAGACATCTTTAAAGTACGTGAGTCCTTTTCCCTCATCTCAAGTCTGCGGTACAGAGCGCATGACGGTAGAAGGAAAACTTAAATTTGAGACGTGGTACAAGAAGGTGCGTCATGGCGTGTTCAACTTTGCAAAAGAGTCACGTCTTTATTGTGAAATTGATGTGGACATTCAAAAACAGCTGGGCTTGTACTGTGGGGACGCTTATGTACAGAGGGGGAGCGAACAGAAAGAATTTCTGGGGTGTTTTTATCATGGATGCCTCCAGTGTTTCTAGCCGCAGGACCGCTGTCTGCTCACCCAAACCGCTTTTGAAGAGCTTCCCCTGCTGAAAAAAACTGCTTAGACCAGCACCAAAACACAACATATGCTGGTCTTGCTAGTAACTGGTCACCATCAAGACCAGCCTATGTTGTGTTTTGGTGGTCCATGTTAGTTTTTTCAGCGGGGTTATTTGAACACCATGAGGAGATTAGAAACGCTACAATCTGTATATGGGGTAGAAGTGATATTAAAGCAACTCAGGCGCTACGACCCACTGCTCCCCCGTATAAGGGAGATGGACTTGTGCCGTCAGATTGAGATGCACGGCTGAACAGGGCGAGAGCGTGCGTTACGTAGACGTCATGTCTCTCTACCTGTACGTCAACATCAGTTGCCCTCTGGGTCACCCGGAAATAATCTACAGAGATTTTAAAGACTTTGGGTTAATCAGAGCCACGGTGTATCCACCGAGAGGTTTGTAATTTCCCCATTTTACCTTACAGAACACTCGCGGGAAGATGCAGATGTGCTACACGCTTCTTTGGAGCTTTCCATTTTTTCCGAAAGCATGTCACCAGGGTTCAGAAAGCACCACGCTCGCTCGTTTGCAAGATCCAGTTTCCAACGCTCTGTTGTTGTAGAATCTTTGCTACTAGCATCACCCAGTGTTTTTTTTTTTTTTTTTTACTTCTTCTTCTTTACATTCTGCGTGTCTTTTTAGCAGTTTCTGTTTCCAATGCAGTGTTGTAGAATCTTCACACACTGCATCAGCTTGGCGTTCCATCAGTGCGGGTGTTTCTGCGTGTCTTTTTGACATTTTCCTAATATACTTCTGTAGTTAATGACCCGGTGGGTCGGGAAGATTGAGGGAGTGATTGCACAGAGATAATCGCATCTGCACCTGTGAAGGGAGTGTTTAAGAGGAACGGGAGTATTGAAAGGCACAGAGTTTGCGGCTGCTGGTGTCTCTGGGGAGCGGAGCTCGGTGATGGGGGGGTGGTGGCCGTTCACATGCCGTTTAGGGCTGCCGGTGGTGGAGATAGGCAGCGGGTTTAGGGAGACTTTCTTGAACCGTCCGGTGTGGTTCCACACATCTCTGTATGCAAACACAACGTTCACACTGGTGCCATGAACTTTACCATAACATCCACGGGTGTTCACAAGTATACTAATCAACGACACCACTCATCTATTGTAGTGAATGAAAATTTTTGTCCTCTAGGGGGGGCATGACAAAAAATAATTGAGAACCACTGTTTTAGAGGAATGGGAGTATTGAAAGGCAGAGAGTTTGCGGCTGCTGGCGTCTCTGGGGAGTGGAGCTCGGTGAGTGTTACGGGGTGAAAGCCCAGCTGAGCAGTTGCCTTTGCACTCGGGATCGGGGGGTGATGGCCATTCGCATGCCGTTTAGGGCTGCGAAGATAGGCAGCGGGTTTAGGGAGGGGTTCTGGCGCTAGGTAGGGCTGAGATAGTTCAAGCGGGGAAATGTAGGAATGCTTCTGTCCGCTCTCCAGCTTGGTGGCGAGGCTCTCCTGCTGTTCGTGGAGACGCCTCACTGCGTTGGACCAGCGGTCGCCCCACAGCTGACTCTGACTGAAGCCGGCTGGTGCCAAAGCTCAGACCCTGGGGGAGGGTCTCGGACCCCGGGAGAGTTCAGTGGTTTTAAGATTGATTGGTTTTGAGTTGTCTTGTTTCTGTGTGCTGTGTGGTGGAGTGTTGTGGATTTTAAGAGAGCAGTGTAGTCACAGTACCGGGGTCGGAGGAGCAGCCGGGGCTGATAGACAGTTTCCATAGTGCCCAGCGTGTGTGCCCTTATCACGTGTTAGTGGAGCATGAGTTTGGTTGCAGTGTAATCCTGTGTGCTGTGCCCTGTGGGGTGTCTAGAGTGTTTTGCTGTGCAGTGTTTGCAGTGCCCTAAAGGGGTGTAATTCCAGTTTGGTGTGTTTAATGTTGGCAGTGCCCCGACACCTGTTTTCGGCCAATGAGAGGTACAGAGGAGAGTAGGCTGTCTGACTCATGCTGTGTCCCCCCTGGGTGTGTGGCTATGCACTGTATTTATGAACTGATGTCAATAAAGATTATTACTTTCTGTATCTTTCTTCTTTCTTAATTGCGTGCACAGTAAAAACATTCTGTGTACGGACTTTCTACATATCTTACAACAGAAACAAGGTTTATTACACTACTATACTTTTAATTTGTTTAATATTCTATATTTTAATGTGGTTAAAACGACAACATAGATTAAACTTCAAGATTTTGCAGCACCAGTTCGAACTCTAGTGGTCATGTTAAGCACAATGCAAGATCAAAGACATGAAATTGTTTAAAATGAATGGTTTCATCCAATACTGAGTAGCCAGGCGTGGTTTTGCTGCTTTTCATGTGCTAATTAGAACTGTTCACACCTCCGCAAGCTCCACATACATCATGGGTCGTTTTAGTCAATATGTGGCACAGGCGAACACGACGTTCATAGGCTGTAAATTGATGTTAACTGCCGAAAATTAGGGAGATTTCCGGGCGTTTACAGGGACAAAAATCCTTCTTTTCATGTAGTGCATTCCTCTCCCCTTCAGAAGAGCAAAAAGTTGAAAGACTCTGGAAGCTAGACTCATTGCCATTCAGAAACCAATAAAGCAGCTATGGAACAACCTGAGCAGAAAACCATCAGTCACGGTCGACGCTGTGTCCCGCTATGCTACCCCATTGTTGCGTAAACCAAACGCACCCACGCTCCGCCCACAGCCATGATGGCTCTCCTCAGAGCAACAGTGCGCCGCCTTGCCACCAATCTTGAACAATTTGCAGTGTACAATGAGGAGATGCACAAATTGGAAAAAGCTGGATATACTTAGGATCAATGCTGATGAGGTGAGCAGGTCAGAGGAATCATGGATCCTCCCTCACCATCGTGGCAAAAAACATTCACAAGACCTTTGTGGTACCCGCCGGGGTTCAAGGATCATGGCAGTGTGCATACCTGGTGGGGTCATGCAGTTTGTTGCCAGCACTTGCCCTGAACAGTTCTCCGGCCAGGACAGTGTTGAGCAGAGCCGGACCCTGATTGTCCACGTTGTCGCCTTGTGTCTGTTGTGCGTGAGTACAAAGTGAGTTTGCATCGGTTGTTTGTTATATATTCTGTTTTCTAAAGTGCAATGTGTGGATCCGGACTGGCCGCTCTCGCACACAGAATTGTTTGTATAAGATATGTTGCCAGGAGTTGGTTCAGATGTTTGTCTTGTTCTAATCATACAATACTGTTCTGATTGAGTGTCTGGTGCTGCGGATGGGTTATGTATAAGACTGTACAGTTGTGTGTTATATTGTAATGACGCGGTCTGAGGCGCCCCCATGTGGTCATTGGAGAGTATTATTGACCTCAGTTGTCATATCACTGCATTCTTTGAGTATGTGTCGGTTTATTTTTGCAGTCATATGACTTTATCTTTATATCATGCCAATATATTTGTTGATGTTTATTTGTACATTTCAAGTTAACCACAACTCAACTCATCCTGTACATTGTCCATGTGTGGAATCAATAAAGGAGGATAATGGAACTCTCTGGAGTAGCTGCAGTTTTTCTAACCCAAAACTAAGGCCACACTGTGTATGCCAGCATACAAATACAATATAATCTACACTGCCTAAAGTACCATATATCTGCAGCACCATTCCTGAGGTGTCTTTCAGCTTCTCCTGTGGGCTTCCAGTTGTAGCATTTCTTCTTTTGAACATTTCTATCTTTAGTTCTTTGTTTACATATCTAGTTCATATATGTCAGTCTTCCACCGCTGGCGTTGCTGC
>CAEMYA010000626.1:343835-355608 GCA_903131615.1 Diplodus sargus
TTAAATGCTGTATCTCTTTTTATAGTTGGGTTTGCTTCAACAAGAAAACAAAGCATTCATATATGTATATTTGTTTTTGTTTCTTTTCAACTGTCTTATATTTGGAAATGTGTACTGAAAAGGTTTATGTGTGTTCACACGCTGTAGAAAAGTGTTCCTCTTTCACACAGGCAGTAGAAACCACCCTGGCTCTCTTCTCCATTTCTGACAAAATTATCATCCTCAATCTACAAGTCATGATGAAACGGCACACTTGGTTTTACACTCAAAACAAAAACAAACATTTTCTCAGAAAGGCAGCACAAACTCCCTGAAGGACCTCTGTAAGGTTTAAAGAAATAAATCACCAATTTACAGTCTAAAAAAAATTAATTCTAATTAATCAGTCTAATTAATTATCAAAGTTAAGGCACCTCTCCGGGAACCATCACCTTTTCGCGGTGGAGAGGTTTGTGTGTCCCAATGAACCTGGGAGCTAGGTTGTCAGGAGCCTTGTGCTCCCGGTAGGGTCTCCCAAGGCAAATTGGTCTCAGGCGAGGGGCCAGACTAAGTATGGTTCAAAGATGCCCCATGAGAAATAGAGGTGTGAGGCGAGAGACCCTGCCCGGAGGAAGCCCGGGGCCCACGTCTGGAGCCAGGCCCGGACGGAGGGCCCGTGAGCGAGCGCCTGGTGGCCGGGTCTGCCACGGGGCCCGGCCGGGCACAGCCCGAAAGAGTAACGTGGCACTTCTCCCTCCCCCATCCCGTGGACCCACCATCCGCAGGAGAAACCGCTGGGATCGGGTGCGCTGCCATATGGGTGGCAGTGGTGGTGACGGGCTTCGGCAACCCGGACCTGGGCTGCAGAGGCTGACTCTGGGGACGTGGAATGTCACCTGTCTTGGGGGGAAGGAGCCGGAGCTTGTGCGGGAGGTTGAGCGTTACCGGTTGGATCTGGTGGGGCTTGCCTCCACGCACAGCATTGGTTCTGGATCCAAACTCCTGGATAGGGGCTGGACACTATTCTTCTCTGGAGTTGCCAAAGGTGTGAGGCGCCGGGCGAGTGTGGGGATGCTCACAAGCCCCCGGCTGAGCGCCACCGTGTTGGAGTTTACCCCGGTGGACGAGAGGGTCGCCTCCCTACGCCTAAGGGCTGGGGGGAACTCTCACCTCCGAAAATGCTTCTCTAGCATCCCTGTGGAGGCTGGGGGTATCGAAACCTGAATGGACAATGTTCAAAGCTTCCATTGTTGAAGCTGCAGCTGTGTCCTGTGGCAATAGGGTCTTAGGTGCCTCAAGGGGCGGCTACCCTCGGACACCGTGGTGGACACTGGTGGTCAGGGAAGCCGTCCGACTCGAGAAGGAGTCCTTCAGGGACATGTTGTCCCGGGGGACTCCTGAGGCAGTTTTTGGGTACCGACGGGCCCGAAGGGCAGCAGCCGCCTCATTCCTAACGTTCCTGTCCCACCTCCTCTGGCTACCACCGCCCCCCACATTCCAACTTCAACTGCTTCAGCCGCACAGAGCGCGCCCACTACAATGGTCCATGGCGGCACCACCTGCTTTTTTCACAGCTCCCCCCATAACTGGATCCTGGATTTTCCCCATCTATCCCCCCACTCTCAATAACTGCACTCTAGCCACAGCACTACCTCCACGCCCAGTCGCTTCCTCTCGTCCACCTCCCGTGTCAGCCACTCTCTGTCAACAGATTCTCGCAGCTAACCTCGAAAAATAAATAAATAAATACATCCGTCCACTTGCAACCCTCATATACCCAGAGAACTACAAACTGCACTCGGTCCAATTGAGCTTAAGCAACCCCTGTCCACCCGCTCCAAAGAACTCACTGCCGTAGAATTCACCCTCTCTTTTTCCCTGTACCGCGACATCATCTGCTCATCTTTCCCCAAACGCTGGCAAGAGCTGGAAAACTACATGTCTCTGGTCCTCAACCTGGCCTTGCGATTCGGAGGCAATGGTTTCTATACATACCACATTCTGTTCGCTTCCCAAGCTGCCGGCCACCCTCATCAGTTCAATCAAGGACCTTACTGGGGTACGCTGGACGCAGAGCTCTGTTGCCACATCTTTTTGGCCTGTGCTTAGCTTAATTGCGGCTTGTGCGGCACCCCATCACATCCCACCACAAATTGCACCCTCACCGCTTCTCTACCCCCTACCTCCTTCCATGTCAACCACAAGCCGGCCGTTTTCCACAACATTCCCCAAACAGCCCCTACTCCATCCATCACCCCTAAACCAGTCAACAATCAACCGATTGCTCTCAGCCATCTCCCTAAAGGCTTTGAAAAAAGAGGCAGACCAGTTCTATATCAGGGCGGGAGGATGGTCTGCAACAACTTCAACGACCTCGGTTGCAAAGTTTCAAGCCGCCGTTTCCTCCATACCTGCTACTTCTGTGGCGGAGCCCACGCCAGATCCACCTGTCCACATAACCCCACCAAACACAGCCTGTGTAAGTATCTGAACACACCCAACAACATCCACGCTCTCACTAATGCTTTAAAATGTCACCCTGACCGCAATTTTGTTAATTGCCTCATCCAAGAATTCAAAAACGGATTTCACCCAGGTCTACTAGTCACACCAGATTCCTCCCACACATGCCACAACCTACAGTCTGCCACCTCCCAACCCGACATCGTCGACAAACTCTTGGACCAAGAAATCAAAGACAGATTCATGATTGGTCCATTCTCCAATCCATCATTCAGAATTAATCCAATCGGCATCGCCACCAGGAAATATTCAGGATAAATGAGACTCATCATAGACCTCTCATCCCCCCACAGCTCCCCAGTCCCAAGCATCAACCGTCTAATCCCTAGCCCAGACTTTTCCATGCACTACGCAACAATAGATCACACCATCTCCCTCATCAGTACAGCCAGCCAATGAGCTTGGTTGGCTAAAGCAGACATCACCAACGCATTCGAAGTCATTCCCATCCACCCAATCTTCTGGCATCTCTTCAGCATTCAGTGCATACTACTTTGCCGAACGCCTCACCTTCGGATGCAAAAGCAGCCCAAAAATTCGAGTCCTTATCCAAAGCACTCTGCTGGATCCTGTTGAACAAACACAGATTACCCTACATCGTTCACCTCCTAGATGACTTCCTTACAGTCATGCCATACTCTTGTCCCCCATCACGGGGTCTCAACACACTGATCTCCGCCTTTAACAAGCTCGGAGTGCCTCTCTCCACAGAGAAAACCGAGGGCCCCAGCACATCCCTGGAATTCCTTGGTGTTACCCTCAACTCCATTTCACTCCAAGCATCCCCACCCACCGAAAAAGTACACCGGATTACCCTAATCATTTCTTTCTCCTGGCGCACAAATGCACCAAACGTCAACTCCTCTTGCTGCTTGGCCGCCTCAACTACGCAATCCGCATCATCCCCCAAGGTTGATCCTTCCTGTCACACCTGCTTTCCATAGCCTATTCCGTCCCATCACACCACGACAACGTCACACTGGACAACTTAAGCAAAATAGAGCTCAAGCTATGGCACCAGTTCCTCTCATCTTGGAACGGCATCTCCTTCTGTTACGACACACACATCACTTCGCCAGAAGACATCCAATTATCCACAGACGCAGCTCCTTTCGTCAGCTTCGGCGGCTACTTCAGCCGCAAGTGGTTTTCAGCCAAATGGCCGCCCGAATTCTCATCGCTCTTTCCTTCCTCCGCCATATACGAAATGTACCCAGTCATCATTGCAGCTATTCTTTTAGGCCACAAGTGGTCAAAGAAAATCATCACCACCCCCCGATAACACCGCCGTTGAAGACATCATCAACAAGGGATGTTCACACTGCCTAGACATCATGCAGTTCATCAGGAAACTCACCCTAGTCTCAACACAACACCAAGTCATCATCTGAGGAGCTCACATCCCCGGCCATCAAAACACAATCGCTGACGCACTCTCTCATTTCTCATTGCAGAAATTCAGACAACTGGCGCCAGCCCGACTCCAGTCCCATCATTTTCTGCCACCATCTTCAATTGACTCCCGAGGCGCCAAACCTGGTTTCCATTTCCCAAGACGCCATTCTGAACAGCATGGCTCCCCGTACACTTTCATCGTACATGACCGGATGAAATTGCTTAAAAACCTTCCACACCTCTCAAAATCTTCCTTTTTCCGTCTTTCAACGTCTTGACACTGTCGAGCTTCATCTCATTCGCCCATTCCATCCTGAAGATTAAATCCACCACCATCCAGGCCTACATCAACTTCTTCACCAGACTAACATCCGGGGAGCCATGCCAAGCCACTTCCCATTCTCACGTTAATGTTGATGTTAATCACAGGCGTCTGCAAGACAGAAGTCCATACTCCACCAAAACGTTTGTCCCTAACCTCAGATCTCCTCATCCGGTGCATCAGAACCCTCTGCTCAGGCTATTCATCCCTGTATGTCGACAAGGTCCTGGAATCCATGTTCCTACTTGCATTCTTCGGCTTTCTGTGCTGCTCCGTATTCACAGCTTCGACCTCTAAATACAACCCATCTTGCCACGCATCCATTTCAGACATTTCCATTCCAGCCACGGACACCCTTATTTACCACCTAAAATGCAGCAAGACCAACCAGTCTGGTCCACCTCAACCCATCCACCTCTTCCGCCTAGACTCGTACATCAGTCCCTTCGAACCTTTACAAGAATACACCAACTCTAGGCTAGCCAGCAGAGCCTCCCCCAGGACCCTCTGTTCGTCATAGAAACAGGAAAAATAGCCACACATCACTGGTTCCTCAATATGGAATATCCCCAGATCAGCACTCAGGGCACTCCTTCCGCATTGGAGCCGCCTCCTCCGCCTCCAAGCAGGGGATCCCCGACCACGATCAAAACCCTCGGACGATGGCCTTCCCCCACTTACCACAGATACATCTGCAACAACATAAATGACATCAGAAATGCTCACGCACACCTGTCTCACTGAAGTTTCCTTGGGGGCTAACGAAGAGATCAGAGACGGCTCCCCCACTCAGCGTCTCCACACCCACTCCATTCCTCTCATCCCACCAGCTTCTCTCCCTTTCTATCAACCCTCACCCGTCCTTCCTAAACCCCTTCATCCCTCAACCGTCGACCCCTTCCCCCATCCCTCGACCCCTACCCCATCATCCCTTCATCCTTCCATCCCCTCCATCCCTCGACCCTTTCCCTCCCAGTATCCAACATATGTCATTACGTGTAATAAATTCCTGTTTTCATACCATACAGCCTTTGGCATGGTCTTTGTTAGTGAAATTGTTATTGTGAATTTAAAACAAGCATATGTAAATTCATCAGGTCAAACTTTATATAAAGTAGCGTTTCTATGTCAGTTTCTCGTGCTTGTTTTATGTGATTGTTTCTGATGTTTCTCTCTCAGATTGTAACTATTATTTTAAAAAGCACAACATGAGTAACTTTCACTTAGATCCTTACTGACCTTGCACCATTGCTGCCCGTGTAGCTTGGTGTGTACCTGCAACAAGAAACGGATGCAAAGTGTTACTGCTATGTTTGATCTTTTGATAGAGACGATAAGAACCTGATGAGATAATTGGAAAGGTGCACTTGTCATACAATTGTCATAAACTAGCGTGGTATCAAAAGGAAACGATGAACACACAACAGCCCACCACATTATATTAGAAATGTATCAAAACAAAGGACTTGTACTCGCCCTATTCAGTTTTCTTAGCACAACGGAGATAAAACGACTTTTCAGACTGATGTTAGTTTTTGAGATTATGAAAGAGAATTACAAAGGTAACCTGATAAGAGTTTGTCATGTTTCCTGGTTGTATTGTTTTTTAGGAATTGGTCGTATTTTTGTATATAAGTAGAAGTCGACTCGCCTGTTCAAGATCTCATCTACAACTAGACAAATTGCATTTCCTGCGAAAATACAGTGTGAATGCTAAAGGCTAAAGCGAAATCTGCTGAATGTACTGCTGAAAGCTGAAATGCCAGAAAAGCTGAAAGGGCTGAAGAGCTGACTAAGTTGAAAAGTTAAAGACTGAAAGAGCTTAAAAAGTTGAACATAATGATAGCTGAACAGAGCTGAAAAGGCAGAAAGATGAATATCTGAAAAGGATAAAAGCTATAGAGTAAGAGTGCTGGAAGAGGTTAAAAAGATTTTTTTAAAAGCTGAAAAGGTGAAAAGTTGTAGAGTAAGAGAGCTGGAAAGGGTTAAAATGGTGAAAAATCCTAAAAACTTGAAAAGGTGAAGGCTGAAAGAGCTTAAAATGGTGAAAAAGGATGGAAAGCTGTAGAATGAGAGGGCCGAACAAAGCTAAAACAGGTGACAAAAGGATGAAAATGTAAAAAAAGTTAAAGGGGCTTAAATAGATGAAGAAGGGATGAAAAGGAGAATAGCTGTAGCGAAGTTTAAAAAGGATGAAGTAAGAGAGCCAAAAAAGCTTAAAAAAGGTGAAAAAGGATAAAAAGCTGTAGAGTGAGAGGGCCGTAAAAGGTTAAACAGGTGAAAAAATTATTAACATGTAAAAAATTGGGCTAAAAGAGCTCAATAAGGTGAAATAAAGCTGTAGAGTAAGAGGGCTGGAAGAGGTTAAAATGGTGAAAAAAGGTGAAAAGTTAAAGGCTGAAAGAGCTTAAAAGGATGAAAAAAGCATAAAAAGGATGGAAAATGATTCAGCCTAGGTCTGATGAAGCTAATACAGGTGAAAAAAGGATGAAAATGTACAAAAGTTAAGGGGGAAAGAGCTTAGAATGGCTGCACATACCTGGAGCAGAAGCTCTCTTGCTTGGTTGAAATGAAAACTTGCAGCCACAGTGGCCCTTTCCTGGATCAGTTTGACACCACTGGTCTATGTAAAGTAAAAGATGTGGGATCCAAATCCAGCTCAAGAGAATTCTTTCTCCAGTGTTCCAGCTGCTCTCAATCAACTGATGATGTCACACACTCTAGCTCACGCAATACACACACATTATTCAGATACACACGCTGGAGAAGTAACAGAGACAGAGATGAAGAGATCCTATAAGAATGAATGGGAAAACGCCTCCCAAACCCCTGCGATTTTAGAAAAAACTGTAATGGTTATGGCCAAAATATTTATACGGTGAGTGAGAAGAGACATGGCTGAACGCTCTCATGTCGTTTTTATTTCTGTCGAGTGAGAAATGAGGGCACAGGAGCGAGTGACAAATCAGGTACCGCCTGCTCTCGGACAGAAATTTAGCCTCAAAATTAACATTGCGGCTTATGGGGCTATGTTTTGACCTCTTGTCGCTCTTGGGCTGCTAAATCCAAAACCGTAAGTCCTACATCTGAAACGAGACCATCAGCTGAAAGCCGACAAGATTTCCTACATTTCTATGCATATATTGTCTATGTCAAGTAAAAGATTTGGGACCAAAATCAAGCTGAAGAGAGTTTTCGCTCCTATCTTTGAAAGCCGCTCTCCACTCTGGCGATGATGTCACCCACTGTAGCCGACGCAATACACACCCATTATAAAATCAGAAGAGGAGCTAAAAGTTCCTAAAACTAAAACTGCGACATTTAAAAAAACGTCCAAGATTTTTAAAAACTGAATACATCTGCAATAGTTCAGGGTCTTGAGACTGGTTTAAAGGTTGAAAGGTGTCTCTCGCTCAACGTATGAGGAACAAGATGAGGTTGAAAGGCGATGAGTTTTGAAGAGGGTCTGAAGCTTTTCCCATTTGATTCAATGTTAAAATTTTCGGGGAAAAAGCTGAATTATTGAAAAAGTTGAAAAGCTGAAGGCTGAATGAGCTGAAAAAGCTGAACAGTTTAATGTTTGAATGGTTTGAATAGGATGAATAGGCAACATTTTGCAGAAAAAGCTGAATATTTCCAAAAGTATAAAAGGTAGAAAAAAGAAAAATACAAGCAGTAATGTCCTTAAAAAGCTGCACATTTTGATACTTGAACAGTTTCTATCGCTCAATATTTGTAGGAGGAGATAGATGCCGAAAAACGCACAGAAGCAGGAATAAAAGATAAATTCCAGAAGAACAATAGTGTGAATGCTGACTCAGCATTCACACTAATAAATTCTAGAAGAACTAATTAGTGCAAGTTGGTTCTGGTCCACAGCTGCCAAACTATTTCCATGGAACAGCAACAAGCAGAGTGTTACAGCCATCCAGCACCGGCCGGCCATCTGAGTGAGACACAAACAGCTTCAGCACAGAGCATTTAGTACATTACTATACAGTACAATAATGCCTGTGATTACTGACTGATAAATAGTTACTTGATTATCAGAATATTTCTATACAAAAAATATACAAATGCTCTGTCCTGTATGTCCAACCTGTAGTCAAATTAACTGTCGAGCTCAGTAAGGACTCTGGAAATGGTTGTTGTTGCTTAAAGATCTTTAAGCTGCTGACTCGTGACAATCATGGGGAATTAAGGGAAATTCAATGCGTCATTATCCTGTAATTGCCACCTGCAGCCAGAGTGGACTCTGTTCAGAGCTACAGTCTCACTTGAATGTGGCTTAATAATGTTTTCTGGAACTGAAGAGGCTGGTGAGACCCTTCAATAGGCCTTTTATATGGAAAATATGTGTGAAAAAAGGCTTGGCTATGAACAGAAGAAACTATGTATCTGTAAATTATGCAGTTTCCGCTGAAAATGACAACAGAAATACATGTGTTTGTGGATTTCACATATCACTACAATGCAAATACACTGCCTGTTATGTATTGTTGTTAACTCAGAAACATGCTGATGTCTTATTTTACCCGTAACGCATTGTGCAACCTGATTTCTCAGTCAGTCTGACATCAGTCACTGTAAAGGAAGCATGATGCTAAGGAGGAGGAGCTGTCACTGATGTACCCCTGGCACATCCCAAAGTGGGCTAACAGTGATTTTCACTGGGGACCATGAATGTCTGTGCAAAATTTCACGACAGTAGGTTTTTTTTTTTTTGGAATCGTTGCGATATTTCAGCAAGGACTTAAATTTTGCTGCATACCAAAATGACTCAAAGTTGTGAAAGTGCCAGTTGTTGTTCGATGGTGACCTCTAGTTACCAAAATTTAATGTTGCATATAAATCAGAGGTGTCAAAAGTACTCACATTTGGTACTTAAGTAGAAGTATAGATACATGTGTAAAAAATTACTCTAGTAAAGGTAGAAGTACTGATTCAGCTCCTTTGCTCAAGGAAAAGTAAAAAAGTACAGGCTCCTAAATGTAGGTTACTTAAGTACAAAAGTAAAAAGTAAAAAATATTTTTTGCCGTCAATGATACACAAGACCTTTTTTGATAACTCAACAAAACAAAAAGTTATTGGCACACAAAATAGGATAGTTTTTTTCCTTTATTAACAACCTGCGCAGTTCTGGTACAGAGAAAAATAAATAAATCACTGGTCTGTTTGCTGCAAGTTAAATTCAGACAGATTAAGACTGAACTGACCAGAGGTCCTGCATGAGCACCTGGATAATTCAGCTTTATAACAGCTTTGGTACTCTCAATGCTATACTTAACATATTACCTTTAACAGAATTTGTATCTTTTAACACTTTTTATTGGAAAACTTTTGTTTTGACAGGCTTAATTTACGCCATAGTGCAAATCAGTTTTCCATTTCAGCAACAGAACTTAAAACATTATGATCAACATGGAAACTAGTTTAATCAATTTATTTATCTTTGTGAGATATTCACTCATATCTACAGGAATCCCAAAATTATTTATTTAGCTGATCTGGTTCTCAAAGCTCTTTACTTCAAAGTACTGTTTGTTTCAGACTGCTGGGAAAGATTTCAGGGCATCCATGAACCATCCAGGCAGGCCAGGTAGCACTCTAGCTTGGTTTCCCAGTTTATGCAGCTTGGATGGGCCTTCATCAGAGGTCGACTTCCCCCTCAGAGTAGATGCAGTGAGGTTTTTGTATCTCTCCAAGTGACTCACGTGCTTTCTGTAGGAGTGACAACACACACATATAAGACACAGACATACACAAAGATAAGAGAAAAGTGGTTCACCTGACAGAATTGTTATATAAATGTTTAGCCTTGTCTTTGTGCGGAGTTGACATAGATGATTAACAACTACTAGCTAGCCGTCAGACCTTTCGGCTTAAAAACTTTTACTGACAGAACGTGTATTTATTTTATCCTAAATCACCATTCAACCCCTAAACCTCCCCAAGAGGGGTTTTCTGGCAGAGAGCCCGCAAGAGTAACATCTCACAACCAGGGGCGCCGTCAGGGATTTTGGCCCCCATAAAAAAAAATTTTTGTTGGGTCCTTGTATAGGTTGCCCATGTCTCAAAGGGCCCCCTGTCAGTGCCAGGCCCTTGGAATCATCCAAACTTTTCCCCCCCGGCGGCGCCCCGGCTCACAACAGTGGCAAAACGGCAATTGATTGAGGATTATTGGGTTTTGTGTTTTTTATAACTGAGCGCTAGATAGTGTTAGCTCTATACTATCAAAACAATGTGTTTCCATAGCATTGCTAGCGTTGTAAACGGGCCTACAGGAAATGCTAAATGAGCTAATGATAACAACTGAAAATACACCTTACCTGGATGTGTTTGTTCAGATTAGACGAAAGCTCTTGAACGCCAGAGGCTCGTGGCTTTTAGGTTGGCACAGGACACGACACATTCAGCGTGAATCATTCTTGGAGCCGACAACCTCACGCAGTTCTCTTAAATAAGGTCTTGGAGGGGAATGTCTTGTTTCTCCAAATATGATGTGTCGTCGTTTCCTGGTTCACTTTCTTCCTCCATATCGCTGCTGCAATTTTTCTCTCTGACACAACCTGTAACTCTCTGCTGTTGACTTTCCCTCTCTAGGTAGTTATGTCTTACGTCGTGTCATCAACCGTGGAGGGAAAAAAAAAAGTAACAAGCCTGTTTTGACAATGTAAGGAGAAGAAAGTACAAAAATGTTTTTTATATGTAGGGAGTAAAAGTAAAAAGTCGTCATAAAAATAAATACTCAAGTAAAGTACAGATACCTAAAAAATCTACTTAAGTAGAGTAACAAAGTATTTTTGCTTCGTTACTTGCCACCTCTGATATAAATATCGAATCTCAAGTTTTATCCTAAAAAAAGTTCTTGTAATTTTTACTGTAAAGTGTCTCAGTCCAACATACATAGCTGCTGTGCAGTGACACTGTGAAGCCATATTGTCATTCAAACATAAATTAGAGAGCCTGTTGTTGTTCTGTTCATATTCGGCACATTTAAACGTTCATGTCAGTCAGTGGTTTTAATAATAGCCGTGGATGAGCGAGTTGGATTTGTATGGTTTCACAAATCTGATCACAAAACATATTTTTGGACATTTTTTTAATAATTCTTTTGTGTCTAATAACAGGATACAATTATGTACTGATGACATTAACCCAAGGTTACTCCGACCACTATGTTCTTGCTATTTCAACTTGACTGGTGGTTGGCGACAGACAGCTGTGAAGCTTTAATTCTAGTGTCAGTGAGTCACAACAAATAAGTTTTGAAATCAGCATGAGGAGAGCTAGTTAGCTTTTAGCAGCTGGTAGGCAGCATGATCTTATTGAGCTAAACACACTGCAGGACTGAGAGTTTCTGTTCAGAGGAACATGAGGTGTTAACTGCAGTTCACAGTAAATAAATTTACTGAAGTTCAGGATTGAGCTGGAAAAGTTCATCTGGATATGGTGTTATGGGTGTGCACAGTGAAGAGTTTGCTCTCGACCACGTCTTTCTGCCACAGTTGATCTCAGTGGTAATGAGATATCTGGGTTGTTCTGATTGTGTT
>CAEMYA010000626.1:363558-379924 GCA_903131615.1 Diplodus sargus
CAGTTCTCTGATTATTTAGATTGGAATTTTAGAGCTGGTGTTGATTTTAAAAACTGCTTCTTCATCCTGATTCGCAGATCGAGTAGATTTCAGCAGAACCACAGAGGGAAGAATTGGCTGTACCTCCGAGAAGAGAAGGAGACATTAAGAGTGAGGCAACACAAAACTACACACATCTTTTTACACTTTTTTAATGATAGACACTAACATTTAAACAAGTGTGTTTAAAATTGTGAAGAAAGCTTGTTTTGCATGTTGTCCTGCCTCTGTGCTGGCGATGACCAGAGGCCTTATGTTTATGGGTTGCCCATCTGTCTGTGTACACAAAGAAGGAACTGGATACATTTTGGGTGTCATAGATCAAGTTAACTGTGACCTCATGACAATTCATATAATTATGATTCTTTACACAAATGTCCAATGGGATAAAATGATGAAGTTGTGACATTTTATATCCATGAGGTCAAAGGTCATCTGTGTTCTAGTGTTCTTTCTGTTCGTTTCCGTTTTCTTTTCGGCTTGGTCTGAGGGTCGCGGGATGTTGCCGCTTATTTCCCCCTAAAGCCTGATTTATGCTTCTGCGTCGCTGCGACGGCGTAGCTACGCGTAGCCTGACGCGCGCCTCCAAAAAATCCTGACTACGCGTCACGTCGACGCGTCGAGACGCGAATGGCAAGGACTGTGATTGGTCCGCTCAGCAGTTTTTCCGGTCAACAGTATAACAACACCGCCAATTTGAAAGTTTTTGTGGTACGAGCGGCAACCACTTGAAAACCTGTCGTGTGCTCAAGTTCTGTCCATTCAAATTTAATCTGTCAAACAGCAGCTTGGATAAGCGACACGCAAACGTCAACACGCAACAATCAGATACACACAAACAGACACACAAAGCTGCGGACTGGTTCGCACGGCCAGTTAAAGACAGCGTGAATGCCATTTAATTCAACTAACAGCGAAGTAAAGTGAGAAACTTCTCGGTCAGACTGACAGCTGTTAGCTCCGTTAGCACCGCCGCCTGTCTGACTACGAGTTGTTAGCCTGTTAGCATAACAAACCTGAATCACTGACGTTGATGACGTCCCCCGACACCAACGCGTTCCCTCGACGCAGAACTTCGAATGCTCAATGACGGCGTAGGGTCGACGACGTAGCTACGCCGTCGCCGCGACGCAGAAGCATAAACCAGGCTTAAGGGGTTGCGGGGCTACAGGGGCCAAATCCAGCTTACATGATGGGCGTAGGCCAGGGCACACCCTGAATGAGTCGCCAGCAGTGTTGTTTTTGGCAGCCATTTTAGATTTAGTCTTAGTCTTAGTCTCTTGGACTAAAATACTTTTTAGTTTTAGTCAAATTTTAGTCATTTCTGTATGTGATTGTTTTAGTCCAGTTCTAGTCGACGAAAACTCAGACAGGTTTTAGTCAGTTTTAGTCAGTTTAAGTTAAAAAAGAAGAAGTATAGTCTTTTATCAAATTAATTTAGGTCAATAAAAAGATCTACAATCTCACAATGTGCTGCAATGTGTTGAGCTTGTAGATCTGCTATTTTCACAACTTATGTGTGACACTCTTCTATGATGAAGTAGGGCATCAATTCATGAAAAAACAGTTAAAAATATGCCCATATGTGCTGGTTTTTTATTGTATACCTTGTGGTTTTGTACACTTAAATAGTTCAATAAAGAAAAAAAAGTGACAGCGAATTTGTCTTCAAAATAAGAGCTTTACATTGCACCCTATTTGAGTTTAGAACAGGGTTCTTACCGGGGGGCTTTTAATTTGAAAGTAGCGACCTTTCCTAACCTGCTGCTACAACAGCAAGCGGACAACGAGGACAGAGACCGAGGAGACGCTGCATCTCCCGGACCTCAGCGGCTGTCCAGCTGCTACACAAACATTAAGCAGAAATGTCAGGCATTTTGAATGTCTGACAGAACACCCACTAACATTTACGTCCATTCTCTTTCGTCAACGAAAACTCACACACGTCTCCTCATGTTTTAGTCATCAAAGAGCCATGTTTATCTCGTCACCATCTCGTTATCGTCATGAAAAAAAGGAGCGTCAACGAAATAATTTCGTCATCGTTGACGAAAACAACACTGGTCGCCAGCTCATTGCAGGACCCTTACTGGTGGCAGTGGCTGCCTCACAAGGTGCCAGCTGCACATCAGGAGCAACTTTGGGGTTCAGTATCTTGCTCAGGGATACTTCGACATGTGGCTCAGTCCCGCCCCGGGAAGCCGGGTTTCGAACCAGCAATCTTCTGATCGCTGGTCCACCAGTTCTACCCACTGAGCTAGAGCCGCCCCTGTTCTAGTGTTTTAATTCATTCAAATGTTTAAAAAAAAAAAAAAAAAAATTCTGAATTCTGAGACATACTTTTTTTTTTTGCTAATTTTGTCGAAGTGTTTTTTTGGACAAACCAGTTTTCTATCCATCCTTCATTTATAAATGTACTGTACTGTTGGTGAAGGGAACAACATGCCTTGTTTAGGACTTGGATTTCAAGACTTGAGACTTTCCAGAGACGGCAAACCAATCTTGGTTAGTGATACCGGCCATGTTTGCCTTTGAATCAACAATAAACATTTTACGATACTCCACAAAGACATGACATATATAAAAGGGAAACACGAGACATGAATAAAAAAATCACCTAAAGTACAAACAAGGTCAAAAAGATTTTCCAAACTCTCCAATGTTTAGATGTTTGCCTTCAGCAGCAGGTGTCGAGCTTCATTGATGGATTGATTTCGCCTGAACCTCTCCTGTGAGGTGAAAACATGTTTTAGGGGAAATTAACTGTAAGTGAAACATTTACAACCTGCCATAAAACTATTTTGCTGGGAAGGAGGGAGAGCTGAACTACAGTCGCTTGATAACACCTGTAACTCAGGTGATTAGTTCACTGTCAGGTTTCAGGCTTGTGGAAAATGCTGCAGAGCCGATATGGACTCCGGCGGTTTGGTTCGGCCTTGTCTCCTTCTCTTCATCTCTATTTGTGTGTGTGTCTTCTCTAGGAAATCCTTTATGTGAGCAGAACCAGAATGGATGGAGATTGGAAATAGAGAAAAAAATTGTGAAGATTTGATTTCAAACTGTTGAGGCTGACCAGTAGAGCGGAAAAGGGGGTGCTGCCGGGGCTGCAGCCCCCCTGGTGGTGGCTGCAGGGTGTAACATCACTGTAAACCTAAATGTTTGAAATATATCTATATAAATCTAGCGGTCAGAATGACTGTTTACGGACGTTCTAGCAGTGTTGAATTCCGGCGCTTCTAGTCTTAAACAGATTTATTTCTTTGCATGAGCAAAATGCTTCTTGTCAATGAGGATCATTTCTCTCACCACTGTCCACGGTGATGAACCAAAGAAGCCCTGACGCGTCACTACCTGCCAAGTCTAACGTAATATATACTACATTTGTGAGAATCGCGTGCTACGTTTGTAGAAGGCAGCGGATTTTACATTTGTTTACATCTGGTGTTTTATTTTGAAAAGTAACCGGATGTTATATTGTCTTGGTGCGTGACTTCCTGTCCGTCTGGTGCTAAATTCAGCTGAATTGCTGTGTCCTGCTCCAGAAATAGAAGTCCTGCATATTTATGCCGGAGGGCTCCGGACGGCGCAGCAGACTTGGTGGAAGTTAACACATAGTGAAACCTATCAGCTCTGCTGACGTGGCAGAGATGTAACGCAGCGGACACATATCTGATGGAATCTCGGGGTCAGTACAGTATTCTGAGGTTTATCACCAAGAAAGTTATCTGCAGACTTTATTTTAGCTACAAATTACATATATATCATACATATATGAACACAGAAGAGTTGAGAAAAAAATATTGTGGTGATCCAGTTTCAATTGTTTCTTTTTATCCCTCTGCAAAAACAGTTGAATGAATTTTTAGCAGATAAAAAAAGAAAGCCAAAATAATTTTGCCATGTTGGTTATTGTAATACTAATTTTGACCACAAGAGGTCAAAGTGCACCGCTGCTCCGTGTCCTTAATAAAACTAAAAGCTTTCATGTTTTCCCGAGGTGAGTTCCAAACGTGAACATGAATTGGCACTTCTGTTCTATTTATTCAACTTCATTTTTATTCTATTTAATATTTTTCCTCTTTGTCAACTCCTCCCTCGAGCTGCTACTTTTTTTAAATTAAAATTTTTCTACAGGGGATCAGTAAGGACACATCTTAAACAAGAAATTACAGTAACATAAAAAAAAAGCTGATAGCAAAACTTCTAGATAAGACAAAAAGTACGATCTTGGCAACTTTGAACACAGATAAAAAAAAAAAAAAAAATTCCATTTGACGTTTTTGCAGGCAATTTTTTTGTTTATTTTGTTTATTTTGTCAGTTTTCTTTCAGGTGACACACAAAAACATTAAAACATATTCCTGTTGTTTATCATTTCCATGATTACCTTTTGTTTTGAGCAGTTGTTTGACTATATTTCATATATTTATTAATAAAGGAGATTTGCTAAAATGTTTTTATCAAAGCTAAAAGCATTTTTCATGTTGTCTTTCGATGAGTTAAATTACTCTGTGCGCTCTGAACACAATATATGTTCCTTTTGAAAAATGATCGACACAAGAGAACTTTTTTCTCCTGACACATTTTTTTACAAAAAAAGGAAAGAAAATTAATCAGTGTTCATAGATGGAGAAAAAAAACAAATTATCCTAGCTCAGCATTTTCACTTCATTATCCCTCTTTGACTTTTTAATTTTTTTTTAAATTAAAAACAGATGGAAGTTAGAATTCTCATAGTAATAATAAATATCTTAATTTATTTACTCTGTTCCCTTTCAGAGCCTCTGTACAATGTACATTCAACCAAAATACTCTTGTGTATTTTAGAGCATTTTATCCTATTAAAAGTTGAAGAGAGAAGTTGAAATTGAACATTATGCTAGTTTTTATTTAGTATTGTTTCAATTTTCTTGAATAGAATTTCTCAAACATGAGACAATAATATTTATTAAGTTTTTAAAATTATTTTCACAATAAATAATTAATATATTAGAAATGGAGATAAAGATGGCCAACAACAAAATGGCGGCCCCTGCAGCACATTTCATCCACTTTTCTTTTCTAAACAAGGCCCTCTGGTGCTGAAAGATCCTCCACTGCTCTCTAAAACTTTTTTGACATCTTCTTCTACCAATAATCCTTGCACAGGCCCTAAAAAAAGCTTCAACACTGTGAGAATGACTGATATTAAATAATTTATTTTAATAGTCTTACTGCTTCCTCTCCTGAGACTTTATTGTCTTTGGATTTTATATGTGATTCAGCAAAGAACATTTCAATATGAATGTGAAATAAGAAGATTCCTGCACTCACCACTCTCTGTTCTGCCTCCAGGTGACGGTCGGAGGAAGTGTGAGCAGCAGCGACGTGGTCATCATCTCCCTGAACCAGCCAGCTAACACTGTGGAGAGCAAGATCCCCGACATGGAGAGGTAGGACAAGTTCAGCTCACCATAAAGACTCTTTGGAGATGTTCTTGTTTCCAATTTATAACATTTGTCATTTATTTATTCCTCTCAGCTCTTTAACTAAAGTTCTGGGCTGGAACGTGGACGTCTTGGATGTGTCCAACGATAACGGAGGAGCCTCTGAGTCCAGGATGCAGAGGGCGGCTGTGAAGAGTCTGGTCAGCTTCATCTGTTTGGATGGAGGGACGGTGGTGTCTGGTGAAGAAGTCACAACGTAAGAGTTTGATTTGATTTGTGTGTTCGGGGACAGTCTTAAGTTTGAGGTTGAGTCAGAGCCTCAAAGCCCCGCCTCCAACCAGGCTGTGGTCATCGCTCTGGCCGTCCTGTTGGGCCTGAGCGTGGTGGGAATGATGGCGGCTGTCGTCTTTGTTGTCAGGTGAGACTGAACACAACGTGACTCAGACTGGTTCTTCTTCACAAACGCTGCTTGTTATAATCAGTCAATATAACTTATTAACGTGTATAGCTTCTCACTGCTGCCACCAAGTGGACAAATCAGAGAGTGACAGTTTCATTCTCTTCATTTAGAAACTCATAATTCTGAAAAATGTCCTAGTCCAAGTAATCAGCTAATAATTCTGAATTCATTTCTATCATTGTTTCAAAATCCTTCACAGCTCCACATATTTCTGCTCGCGCTCTCACAATTATGATTATAGTTTGAACATCAATATGTTTTTATTTTTTGATTATAATAATCAATAAATCAGGATCAACGTTTCTCACAGTATTACTGCACGTTTCCAAAGAAAGAAAAACAAATTACTTCAGAGCTTAGCATTAGCTTGATTAGCTGACTGATACCGGCAGAGACCTTTCAGAGATCCTTTATTGATTTGTCTGTGAAGAGGGTTCACTCTGGACAGATTTGAGAAACTGAACTTTGTAACAAACAGAATTTTTATCTCATCATTTTTTTTTATCTTGCTCAGATGTCGTCACCACAGGGCCGTCTCATTTTTCTACAAACAAAAGCAACTTTTAATAGAAAGCAAATCTCTGATTTAAAGTTTCTGAGCTTAAACTTTTATTGTATTCTCTAAAACAATTAAAACCAGAAAAGCTTGTGCAAATGTTCAACAAACTGTCCAAAATAGTTTTGTTTATATAAAATTAACAAATTGATTGAAAATGATGAACCTTGAACTGTTTTAACAAGTTAACCAGCTAATCTTTTTATCATTTCTAATTTCAAAGTACATAATATTTAACATTTATACATCAGTGTCACAACATGTGACTCCTGACAGGATGAAGGAAGTTAAAGCTTCAAACTTCAATGTGTGTTTAATCTCTCAGGTTGAAGAAGAAAAGAATCTTCGCGAGGATTCTGAAGTCAGTTTTGACATGAGCCGAGGTGGTGAAGGTTTCGAGTAAGTCCTCTGAACAACTCGTCATGTTAAAATGTCCTCACGGTTCTTAATGAAAGTTATGTTTTTAATAGAAACCTCCCCCATTATGTTTCGGCAACAACGCTTGGATGGATACTGAATTCAAACAGGTAACAGTTGAAAAAAAGGTCATTTGAAGTGTAATGAAATATTTGAGAAGTTAAAGTATGTTGTATGAATATTTGGTGATTATTGGTTTCTGTTACAGAGGAACTCAATGGATAAGAAACTAAACTTCGACAACGACTCAGTGAGGACAGACAACAACAGTGTGAGAGGCCGACAGACGGGTAATGATGGAGGTCACATTTTTGCTCTCTGATCTGAACACAGAAGCTTTCAGTCCGACTGTACGGAGTCTGCAGAGCGCCACCAAAAGAACCAGTTGTAAATAAGTCAGGTGAAGTGTCGTAGTCCACAGAACATTTCTGGAGCTTCACAGTAAAACAGAGTTGCAGCGTTCTGCTAAACAGCCGAAGCAGCTGGAGAAGTTGGTGCACGACCTCGACCACATGGAGGGTGTTTCTTTGGTTGTTGCTCTGTTTTAAATCAAGTCTCCAGCTGCTTCAGTTGTATACCTACCCAACCCTTCTTAAGGTAATTGACATAGTCATTTCTTAAGGTGGGTTTCCTATTAGAATGCTATATCTGAATTTAGTTGTTGTAGGTAAGACCCAATTCTGTCTTTTCATCCATGTATTCAAACCTTTTGTGTTTAAGGACAAAAAATGGATGGGCCGATTTTGATTGCACTTAGGTGTAGTTGTGATGTATTACAAGGTTATGGGAATGGGTAATGAGGACAGTGAGGCGGGGTTGAGGGCAAAACAACAACGTTAAATAAGAAAAATCAAAATGATAGAATAAAAAAATTAAAGAAACAGCTGCGTGGGCGTAAGAACAGTGCTCTTAACTAGCAGCTTCAAGAACACCTAACTTGCACTAGAACTCTGTTTTCAGAACAAACAAAAAGAAATACAGATTTCAGTATAAAACTCCATGCATTAGCAACTGGCAAAGTGACGATAATAGACATAAACAGATGTATGCATTTATGTATATGTATGCATGCATACAGAAATGTCAATATCCATGCGTTTGTGTCCGTATCCGTGTCTTCATGTGCGCGTGCATTTCAGCATGGCCATGAGTGCGCTTATGTGCATCTGTGTGTGACATAGAGCGCGTCTATCATATAAATGGGGACAGCCAAATGTACATTAACAGCGAAGGTTTTTCAAAGGTCCATAACAAAGTTGTGTCCCAACTTTAATTTTACTCATAAAATGTTTATCAGATTAGACTATGCATGTCTTAACCATAAATAAACAAGGAGCAAAACGACTTCTTGTAAATACCTTTCAGCGTGACTGCGCTTGAGTAGTTTTCACACAGTCATTATTTTATGATGGTGTGGGTAGATGTGTAATTTGGATCTGCAGAAGGATCCCTGGCCAGATTCAGGATTCACTCCTTGATGTGGTAGTGAGACGTCCTGTCTCTTTTGGGAGATGGTGATTCTATGGGCCCTGTCAACAGTTGGAGGGGTAGAGAAAGCCTCTGTACCGAGAGTTTCCTTCAGGAATATCTCCGCGAAAGCGGTTGTTTGCACGCCTTCAACTTTCTCATGTAAGCCAGTTATGCGGATGTTATATCGCCTCAACCTATTTTCAAGGTCATCTGTCTTAATAAGCTTGAGGCTCTCATTTTCGTTGGACAGGGCTAAGCAGGTGGATTCGAGGGTTGCCAATCTGGTCTCTATGTCGCTGAGAGAAGTTTCCATGTGTTGAATTGTCTGGTCATGCCGGTCGATAGTTGCTCGGTCAGCAGAGAGTTGGTCAGAAAGTTTGGCTATAATGCGGTCCTCCATTGACTTCAGAAGTTTCTCCATGTCCTTCAAGGTTAGCGGCGCATCGTTAGCATGTTGTTTGTCTTGGCTAGCTTGCATTTTGTCGCTTTGACTACTTTCTGGAGATAGCTTGTCTGTCGGCCGGCTTGACTTTTTATTATATTTACCCATATTTGTTAGCCTTTCACACAGGTCTCTAATTTAGGACTTGTTGTTCGGATTTAGTCAGGATTTCAACAGAGCTCTCCTGGCATGCAACCCACTCCGCCATTCGTCAAATCGGAAGCCCCAGGTTTATAGTTTAATATAAATCAAATGCCACGTACCTACTTTTGTTTTTAGAAGCAGCTTTTATTCTTTGTCTCTCTTTCAAAAATGTAAATAAGCTCTGCAGTAGCCTTTGCTTCCATGTGTACAGTCTGTAAAAAAAAAAAAAAAATTAAATATATGTTCCATTTTAATTTGTGTGTAATTTTTCTTTTCTAATATTTGCAAATGTATGAAATAAAATTTGTGAGAAAAATAGATTTCTTCTGTTTCTGGATTTGTTAACAAAAATAATTCTACTTTCAAAGAACAGAATGTCAAAATGTTTAATATTTGGAGCAACAGGATATAAAACCGTCTTCTTACAAGATATGAACTAATAACAAGTGATGAGATCGTCCTGAAGTCGATGGGTTTGAATAAAAAAATAGATAAAATAAGACACAGTTTACTACCAGTATTCTGCTTCCTCAGAGCCAAATGAGGATCTTTCAAAACACTTCTGAGTTCAAAATGTTGGTGAATTTCAAAATGCAGGGGAAAAAAAAGGAAGCTTGCAGCCAATGACTGTCTACCAACTTTTATACCGATTAATCAATTAATCACTGGGCATTAAACTGTCATGAGCACTATGGTACTTCATGATATTATTGTACTTTATTCTTATTTAGTTATGTCTATTTTTATGTCCACATGTTACTGTATGTTTTTAGAATGTGTGCAAAGCAAGCTGTTCAAACTGGTGGGTTTAATGAAGTCGTTTGAATCTGAATATAATGCTGTTCATTACATTTTATAATTATGATTATTATTATTATTTTTTGATTAACTGAAAGACAAAAGTGGAAAAACTGTCCCTCCCAGTTTCCAAGGTGACGATATAAAACAGACAGAAAAATTCTAACATTAAAAAATAAAAAACAGGAAACATTTAGTTAATGAAGCTTTATCCAAAATGATGAATTGTTTCGCGAGGGATGGTGCGACAATGATCTCGTAACAAACTGCGTTTCTTTTTTTCTTTTTTCTTGTTTTAGATTTTACAAAATGAGAGGAAATGACAACAAGCTACTTCCGGCGGCCATCTTTGTTTGAAACTTTTTTTTTAAAGCTTTATTTCAAATCACAATATGTCATACATTTCAATTTAAAATGAAATTCACATCAATTTCCAAAGAACTCATTTGAGGAAAACAGTTGCTTGCATTTAAAACAGTACAAGCTTATAAAATATTCAACAAGGTAAAATAAAATAAAATAATAATTACAGTGGTTGACATTACAACAAAATGCTTCAGCGTGTTTAAGAACACAGGACTGTAAACTCAAAAAGCAAGAGACTCTGACATTGTTTCATACAACTCATTTATGGACTGTTTTTCCTCCAATAACACCTTTCGGGATGTTATATAGTTTTTAATTTCATTTTTAAACAGTTTATGGTGGGCTTGCTGTTACTCCATTTATTTTTGTGTATATGATACTTTCCCAGAATGAAAATAATGTTCACCATTTTAGATGCCTTTTTTGACAGACCTTCCATATAGATCATCACTTAAAATGTGTTAAACAAAGAATTGTTAATCCCAATGTTTAACCATCGATAAACATCTTTCCAAAACATCATTGTGACTGAACAAGAGAAAAAAAGGTGTTCAATTGTTTCTTGTTCTGTCATACAAAAAACACACGGATTTACTTCAAAATTGAACCCTTTCCTTAGAGTTTCAGCAGCAGGATAAATATTATTTATTAATTTGAACTGAATTTCTTTTACCTTGGGTGAAATTGGCCATTTATGATAGCTACAATAAGTCTTTGTTAATGTAACTTCATTATCTGTTATCTTTATTTTCATTGACTTTTTGACGTCATGGAATAGCTTTTCTTTAAACACACTTCCAGGTACTTTGTTGTTACATTTTCTTTCACCAAATTTCAATTCACCAATTTTTAAATCAGGTAGTTTAACAGACACATTTGAATTTATGAGGATATTTTTAATTATGTATTATAAGGGGAGTGGAATAGCTCTACTGATTTGATTTAATTCTCTATAAGAGCATTTTAAATTAAACTTTTCTACAAATGAATTAAATTGCAACAAATTGCCATTTTCATCCATTAAGTCAGTAACATATAGAACCTTTATTTGAGGGTGATTTACAATTAGATATGCTAGCATTTGTGTACATAAATAAATAATTTTGGCAAAATAGAACAACCTTGTCTAATACCACGTGAAATCTTAATTTTCGGTGTCATTCCAGGGTTGAGGGAGATGTAACTGTAAATATCACTATAAAACATTTTTATGATCTTGCAGAACCCTTCTCCAAATCCAAGTTTTTTGAGCATCAGTGTCGAATGCTTTGAAAAAAATCTATGAATAACACAAGACTATCTGATTGAATAAATGATTGGTAGTCAATCATATCTAGAATCCGTCGAATATGGTTGTGAATATATCTTCCCTTTATAAAAGCTGATTGATACTCTTCTATAAGTTTTCCAATTACATGCTTTAAGCGATTTGCATAAACTAAAGCAAGAAGTTTATAATCATTGCATAGTAACGTTATTGGTCTCCAGTTGTCTAGCATCAACAAATCTTTGTGGGGTTTTGGTAATAAGGTTGTCAAACCTATTTTCATAGTAGGGGACAAACTTCCTTTCTTAATACATTCCAAAAAAGCGTTATATAGTAACTTTTTGATATCTGCCCAAAAATGTTTTAGGAATTCAGATGTTAAACCATCTATCCCTGGTGATTTACTGTTGTTCATTTGTTTTAATGCATTTTCAATTTCTATTACAGTTAATTCTTGTTCAAGTATATGTTTGTCTTCTACATCCAGTTTTTTATGTCTTCATCGATTTTTTCAAATAGAAAGTCACAATCTGATTTATTAAATTTTGATTTGTGTAAGTTACAATAAAAGAGACAAATTTCAACTTGGACTCATTTCTGATCTTCAATTATAATATCATTTGTCATGAATTTACTTATTTTTTCTTAGTTTGTCTTTGTTTTTCAAGTCCAAAGAAATAAGTTGAACTTTTTTCACCCTTATCGATCCATGTAGCTCTTGATCGAATACAAGCTCCATTTGCCTTTGTTGTGTACATGTCATCTAATTGGGATTGCAATGACTTTAATTCAGTAATGTTGTCTAAGGATAATTGTGTATTGTTGGATAATTGTGTCAATTAGATCCTTTTGCTTTTGTTTCCTTATACGTGACAGTTTTTTTTACCTGTGTCAACTGCTATTTGTTTGGTCTTAAACTTAAACCATTGTCATTTACTGATAACACTCATGTCTTAACTTTTCAACCTCCAAGATAAGAGACTTCACCTGATCACAAAATTCAACATTTTGTAGGAAATCATTGTTAAACTTCCAAATATTTGGAGAATTCAGTTGTTGCTTGGATGTTAATAAGTTTAGACTAATCATGCATGTTACCTGGAAATCTATTGAATAATATCACGACTCCTGCTGAGTGTGATGTTCCATGTGCAAAGAAGGCGTAGTTCCAAACAATTCTGCTTCAGTGACGCATTTTCCTTTTTCAGCAACAGCATTTCTTCCTTCACTATGCTTATTTCTTCCTTGTTTACTCTCACTGCTTGTGTGTTAGCTGCCATTCGACTTTCAAAGGTTTTCAGTCTGTCATCTTGTTCATTTTCCGGTTTTCCTCCTCCATCGCCTCTATTACTTCAAGTTCTTCTTCATCACATGCCTCTCACAGGGCCGTCCGGTTGTAGTAGTGATGGGAATGGCAGTTCTTTTTACTGTACTGAATCTCTAGAATCCGAAAAAGATTTGTTCGTTCGAACGACATGTTCGTGACCGACACAACACTAGGTTGTAGTCGTGGTCTGTTAGTGTTTGAGCTTTAGCCGCTTTGCTAACCTGAGCCATCTCGTTCTCTTTGTAAAAGAAACAGAGCAAAAGTGGTCAGCCTCGAAAAAACAAAACTCTGTGGGGCTCAGGAGTTGTTTATGCACTTCTTTTGTGCAGTTGTTTTTTTGTCGAAGGATAAATGTCTAGGACGGTTTCAAAACTTAAATAACGGAGCATGCAAAAAACGCTACCGCTCACTCTGCCATCTAAACTCCTGTCCTCTTGGTTTGAAACTGTTCGCGGGCGGCAGCTGTTGAGAAGTTTAACGGCTATTCATTGTGTAGCGGACGGTTGGACTGTTTAAGAGCTGGATGCACGTTTTTGGGGCATCTGGAAGTACTGTGAAGACAGCGGTAAGTGTTCTCAAGCGAGCTGTGGGGATTTGAATTTGATTTATATTTATATTATATAGAGCAGTTACTACAATTATGTAATATGATGTGATGCACTTTATCAAACACAGGGGGACCTTAAGAAAGCCTTGCGCCTTCTCATTCCTCTGCCTTTTCGCCCCTTATGCTTTCTCATTCGTCTGCCTTTACATGCTTTACGCCTGCTCAGTCCACTGCATTTCCCCCCTTGTGAGGGTGGCATACCTCCATTTGGAATTACGCCATTTCCTATACCATTCTCAGGACCGCCTTGTGAGGGTGGCGCACCTCCATTTGGAATTACGCCACTTCCTATATCATTCTCTGGACCGCCTTTTGAGGGTGGCGCACCTCCATTTGGAATTACGCCATTTCCATTGCCATTCTCTGGACCCCCTTGCGAGGGTGACACACCTCCATTTGGAATTACGCCATGTCCATTACCAATCTCAGGACCGCCCTGTGAGGGTGGCACACCTCCATTTGGAATCCCGCCATTTCCATTACCAATCTCAGGACCGCCCTGTGAGGGTGGCGCACGTCCATTTGGATTTACAACATTTCCACTGCCATTCTCAGGACCGCCTTCTGAGGAAGATGCCTCCTCATCTTCATTTTCACTACTATTATCAACACCACCTTGTGAGGAAGATGTTCCCTCTTCTTTATTGTCACTACCATTATCAACACCACCTTGACTGCCTGTGGATGATGTGGGGGGCTGGCTAGGGCTGGGACCCGACATTGTATTATCTGAAACACAAGAGTGTGCAACTTGATCATCAGTAGAGCAACTAGTGCAATTCATCCTACCATCCTGTTGATCACAGCGGAATATGTTGCTTAGACCGATTGCACCTCGGGTACCATTGTAGGTCCCGAGTCGCTCAAGGGCTCCACTCAGCTCTTCCTCAGTATTGAGCGTACCATCACTGGGTTTGAATATTTTAGAAAACACAACAGCGTAATTACTCCATTGCAGAGAGTGATTCATCCTTTCGGGGATGTTCTCTCTATGATAGCCGCTTTTACATTTTTCAACACATGGGGAGGCATAAGCATAGAGAAGCAAAAATTCAGGATCCTGCTTATTACTATGGCTAAACAAGTCATCCAGGTGGTCCACGACGCGTGACTCTGCATGATCTCCTCCTTCACCCCCTTCCCGAAGTCTGGCTACAACCAACCTCGTGCCGATGTACACCTCATTCTTGTTGAGCTTTTTCTTCACAGCACCAACTGGATCACGTTTAGAGACAGTTTCAATGATATCGTCGATATTCTGGTTCTGGTCATCTGGGATCCTTACAGCCAGACTCAACTTGCCGTCTGTCTGGTACCTGTCAAAAAAAAACATAAAAGACATTCCACTATGTGTTTGAGATCTTTTGGGGCATAATACAATATTCTATAGATTGAAGATGACATCTTTCCACCAACACCCATCCCTTTGGCGGATTTCAAAGAGTCTTTGTCTCTGTACCTCGACAGTTTGTCACTGCGTTCTCCTTAAACATACCAGGAAAAAAGTTCCTTTGGAGTTGGATTGCTTGAACTACCAGTCATTATATATAATTAGTGGAAGGTGCTTCTCCCATGCCTTGCTTTTCTAAAAAATGCTAGAAAATAGTGATGTGCAGCGGAGGAGAGCAGTGTCCGCCAGATGCTCCATATCCGAGGAAAACAATGGTATTGCTGGCAACGAGAATTTTCTCCGGCAATCTTTTGTTTGTCTTACTCGGTGGCATAAATGTAAAATTGCGGTTTTAATCTCGTCAATGAACAAAGATAGGGATAAAATTGTATAACTTTATTTGTTGGGAACACTGGTCTGATTGGCAGTATTTTTGCGTTGTTAATACAAAAAGTGAACTAGACTCTCGACAACAGCTACTATATTTCTGACTATGTGTTTAATCAGTTTACCAAGATGTTTCACAATATTGCTTGAACTATAATCGGTACCAATTACTAGAGCTTTCTTACATCCTTGATTCCCAGAAAGATTGGACACTGTGTAAAACATCAGGGAAAAACAGAACAAAAGCTTAACTATATGGCTTCTCCTTTTTAGCTTGATGTTTTGGAGATCAGAAGCACTTTTTCATAGCTACTGTACCTGTGTGCTGACACAATACTAGTTTGTAGACAGGTTTTCCACACAAATTAGAACTCCAGCTACATTCTTTGTACTTGTACTGTAAAAGGCCTAAAAACCTACCTTTTTAAGAAAGCCTTTTATTAGTCTAGTTGGAGACGTTCTCTTTCCAATTCTTGTTTTATTGATGTAGCACTTTGAGATTGTTTGCTCAATATAAAGTGCATTACAAATAAAATTCATACCTTCTATACCCCACAGTAATATCCTGTTGTATTCCAGCTCCTTGTGATGTCTCACACATCTTTAAATAGTATAAGTCTTCTATTCAGTGACACAGAAGTCGACTCACTTTTTCATGATGCCATCTACAATTTCTGCAAGCCTGTTCTGGTCCACATCAGCCAGACTGTTTTCAGTAGAGAGGAAGAAGGCGAGCACTGCAACCATCCAGCAGAGGCCAGCCATCTGCACACAGATCGAGATGGGTAGCAGTTTTAGTATTTAGTACGTTCAGTGTTTCTAAAGACAGTATCAGCATCAGTAGGATAAGAACTCAGAAAAATAATAGCTAAAGCAAATATATGATAATCTCAAAATGTAAAAACTAATACAGTAATCGTCACAGATTAGAACATGTCTTCATAGTTATCATATCAAAAATCACACCTTAAAGTTGTACTTCTCTCAAGGCAGTTTGTATTAATGATAGTGAAAATTAAAAAGCCATAAAGCCACCTTCATGGAGTTACTCAAATATTTGTGGCACTCAAATAAAATGCACCATGTCTGTTTTAAAAAATGAAAGTACTATAGTATGTTTTCTGAAGGATGCACTGTGAACAGTAACGTCTGCTCTCAATAATTAGAAATATAACTGGCATATGGCATGTGGCAATGGGAAGTAGTTGCAAGAAATGACCAGCAGGTGTCGCACTATGTGAACCTTTTCATCAATAGGTTTTTTACGGTGG
>CAEMYA010000627.1:15794-31243 GCA_903131615.1 Diplodus sargus
CAGTTCGGCCCCTGAGGGGGGGACTGGGTCATCTTTACCATGTCCAACCTCAACCCCCACTTCTTGTCATCTGAGTTGGAGAGAGAGGACTCTTTTGTCCTTAGTTCCTATAATCTTAACAAAATGAGTTTTCTCGTGATATGCTTATAGCAAGAAAGCAACACATCGTCCCACTCTGTAGAACAAGAGGACTTCTGCTTGACCTGTTTGTCCTGAGGATGGTGGGTATTCTTACACAAGGCCCTTGTTCTCGGACAGGAAGTTGGATGAAGGAATATTAAGTCCAACAGATATGCTTTTGTTTGTAACCACAGTTTATAATATAATAGATAATTGAATGGAGTCCGTTGGTTCCACTCGTGAAAGCAGTCTCTTCCCGCAAGCAAAAATGTTTATTGCTATATCACATGGTGTCCTGTAACTAGCAGGGAGAAGGGGAAAAATGGGCCAGGTCATGAAGAAGTCAGAGAATTAGATGATAGGTGAATTAGACACAGACATGCAGGTCGCATCTCCTTGTTGTGGCATAAGCGACGAGGGCGAGTTCCTACAACACATAGTGATCTCTGACTGTCAGACTAATTGTACTCAACATATTCTTCACATCTTTACTCTTTGTTAAATAAACAATAAGCTCTTAGCTGTGGTTTGATCCAAGGACATGACTGGGAGCATTTAGCCTGCGCTTGGTGTTAAAACTCCTCCACCTCCACATTTACTTTGTGGAGGCACCTTTCCTCCTATCTGAACTCTTCTTATAAATCAAGAACTTCACAGACAGTTTCACCTTTAACAGACAAACTCCAGTAAATATATATTTTACTGGCTGTTCTACTAGTTTATACGAAAGGGTTATTACAAACTAGAATTTTCTATTTGGAAAAAAACTTTTCTCAAGTTGCAAAAAAATGTTTTCAAATGTGTATTATCTGTCAGTCTTACCTGAGCTGTGAGATATGAGGCAGACACTGTAGGAAACTCCTCACTTCACTCTCTTCATGTGAGCAGCCTGTCAGCTCCACTTGTTTCTTCTCTGATGTGAGTTTCAGCACTTCCAGGAGGATGGAGCTCTTTCTCTCTGAGAGGTTTATGGACCAGACTGCAGGAGCTGACTGGAAAACTGACTGTAATGATGGAAAGACTCTCAGGCCAGTTTTAGTCTCATAGTCCTTCAGGTGGGAGAACAGATCCAACAGGAAACCACACTGATGTTCCTCATTAATGTATCTGTTCCCAAAAGGAAACTTTTCATATGTGCACACTGATGATAACAGCTCCAGTATCTTCTCTCCTGTCTGCTGTTCTCTCTCTGCTGCTGCACAGAACAGATTCCCAAAGAACTTTGCTGAACCTTTTAACTGCAGAGAGACACTGGAACAAGAATGTAACATTTAGTTATGACATGATGTCAACAACAGAAACACAGTCATGCATTACTGATGTGGAGTTTATCTGCTAACAAACTGAATATACCAAAATATTTACTATAATTAATAAACATATTTGGCATAATATATGACACAGTGACAGAATTATAAGGCTGATCAAATGAATATATTATGTCTGAACAACATCAGCTCTGACATATATATCTTTATTTGCCGTTTTGTTGTGAATGATACTCAACTGACTTTTTTTCAAAACACTTGTTAATAGAAATATTGAGTTTTTGACTTCAGTTGAGTTATTTGAATTAATCTATTATATATCATTAGTCAGTCTTACCTGAGCTGTGAGATATGAGGCAGACACTGTAGGAAACTCCTCACTTCACTCTCTTCATGTGAGCAGCCTGTCAGCTCCACTTGTTTCTTCTCTGATGTGAGTTTCAGCACTTCCAGGAGGATGGAGCTCTTTCTCTCTGAGAGGTTTATGGACCAGACTGCAGGAGCTGACTGGAAAACTGACTGTAATGATGGAAGGACTCTCGTGACAGTTTTAGTCTCTTTGTCCTTCAGGTGGGAGTACAGATCCAGCAGGAAAACACAGTTACCAAAAGGGAATGGTTCATATGTGCACACTGATGATAACAGCTCCAGTATCTTCTCTCCTGTCTGCTGTTCTCTCTCTGCTGCTGCACACAACAGATTCCCAAAGAACTGGACTTCATTTTTAGACCAGCGAAAGACACTGGAACAAGAATTAAACATTTAGTTATGACATGATGTCAACAACAGAAACACAGTCATGCATCACTGATGTGGAGTTTTTCTGCTAAAAGTCTCCAGATACCTGCTGATGAGAATAATACAGTAAAGTAGATCTACTCTGTGTAACTGAGGAATAAATACATTGTGGTGTGTGGAGAGAAACAGAGCATCATATATAAACTCTGTACAGTCACAGTTGTGGACCAACCAGCTGAATGAATACATATTTTATTTTGGTGTCTGGTCATTTACACGACTCGTCCCTCATGACAAACTAACTTACAACAAATCAAACTTCCAGCATGTTGACCAACATCATGTAGCAGCACAAGACATCAACACTGCATGAAAAGTGGGATTTTCGTCAGTATGCAGCACTGTAGATTGTCATGGAATCTCAGGCTTGTGACAATTCACAGCAGTTTGCAGGCAACATCGAAAACTGACGTAAATTGTCGGAAACTGACGTGGGCCTTGCTTGGCAGTTGTCCCCCCATGACCCCCCTCCCCCTGATTCTAGGGGAGGCTTTAACATGTAAATGAAAATGCTGGGAGCTATACAAATGCAAATCAGGGTAGCAGGGGGAGTTTTACCCCAGGTGACATTTTTCTAAAAGGTGTTAACTTCATTTTAAGAAAAACTGGTATAAATAGATCAGGCTCGGTATAGCCGAATATAGACTGAGAATTGAGAATTTGAGCTTGAATTCATTTATTTAATTAAAATATGCTAGATTAATTACTGTGTATGTCACTAGCAATGGCCAATGTTATGTAAAAAGATTATTTATTTCTTTTTTCTCTCTCCTGAGACCAAGTTAAAGATAAAGTTAAATTTGCAGGACTTTTTTGAGATAAATAAGATATTGAAATGTATAAATAATTTCTGTTTAAAATGTGTGACATTAAAATATAATTTCATGGGTTCTGAATGTTTAAAAGAAGTTAAAGTAATTCTTATTTCGTGTTAGAGTTCATGACCTCTAAGAGTTTTTACACTTCCGGGTTGACTGGAGCGTCAGTGACGAGGAAGAAGAAGCGGAGAGTTAATGGCGTCGAGCAGCTAACAGTGGACTGTGTGTGTCCGTCAGTGTCGTGTTTTATTACTAACGGACTGTGAACTGTTGTCGGGGGACGTGCTGTGAGCTGGACTCTCCATCGCAGTCGAAGTGTTTGTGTTTTATTGGACACGAAGCAATTTCGGCTAAGCTAGCTAGCCGGAGCTAGGCTAGGCTAGCAGGAGCTCGGCTAGCTAACATGAGCGGCCTGGCCACTGTCGAGAGGAGGCCTGCGCTGACGGGAGGAGCTTTGCCGGCTCGCCACGGAGAGTGTAGCCGGCAGATGTCGCTTCGCTGCCGCAGAGGGACACGGAGGTTTATCGCTGCAAGCATTTTGTTTTCACAGATTAACCTCGCCTCATAACGAGGCCGTGACCTCCTATTAGCTCGGAGCTCTGTCTGCAAGTCCAGATTTACATGATGCTGATCACGACGCCATCGTGTGTAAGTAACGTTTACTGTTTTCTCCTCAATGCTTTAATTTTACTGTGACTTACGTTTTCTTTATTCATACCACTCTCATTTAATTGTTTTCCAGCAGCCTGTAACACAGTACGCAGGAGCTTCAGGTACAAACAACCAGATCTTCCATCGCAGGCTGAAGCTGTGAGGAGTTCAGCTCTGAGGCAATCGAGAACAAAGAAGGTAAGAGTTGTTAGATTAAATCCGTTTTTGGTCAATGTGACTATTATTCGGGTGCATTAATAGATGTGTCGTGTCCATACGCAGTGCATCGCGCAGTACTGATCGTCTTTATTGATTGTTTTTACAGAGTGCTAGCTGAGGATGAGGTGGAGCTTTGGAAGTGCGCCGCCATGGACCTGATGTCTGAGGAGGAAGACAGCGGGTGTCTGGGTGGAGCCGGGACCTCACCGAGCTCTGTGCCGCGCTGCAGTCGAGATTACAGAGGCGATTCCGAAGTACAGAGCGACGCAACACAGACGTCTGCAAAACGGACCGAATTCAGACAGAAGGCCGGCAGTCACCTCCAGCTCCGAGGCGGCAGACAGACACTTCACGGCGCTGCAGGATTTTGGGCTTCCTGTTGTTGTGTGGGCAGATTATACTTTGTACGTAGTTGTGGTGTGTTTGTGTTAATAAAGCTCTTTCATTGAATAAACATCACCTTCCTGGCATTTCCTTTCATCAATAAATTCATTCATGTCTTTGATATCATAAATAGAAAGTAAGTAAATAAATATAAATAATATATAAATTATAAATAAATAAATAAATAAATGAATATCTATATATATGGGGGTGGGGTTTACATTTAAAATGACCCAGGGTGACCAATAGTGGCAGATCTGACAGATCTGCCAACTAATCACAAATGATTTTTCGTGTTTAAAAGTAGTGGTTTCATTCAATACTGAGTGAGCATATTGAAGCCAGTCCACACATTCTCTGGCCATGCGTGGTTTCGCTGCTATTCATATGCAAATTAGAGGCGTTTGCACCTCCGGGAGCTCCACTGACGTCATGGTTCGTTTCCGACAATTTGTGGCACAGCGAACGCGGCGTTTGCAGACTGTAAATTGTCGTTAACTCCCGAAAATTAAGGAGATTTTCGGGCGTTTACAGGGACGAAAATCCCACTTTTCATGCAGTGCAACATCCCAACAGAAACATCAGCCAAGTCACCAGACCTCCACAAACAACATCATTCCAGGGGAAAAGAAAAGAACAGATACACAAACACAGCCCCCGAAACACCAGACGTAAGACCAAATCACATCAAGATGAAGCAAGTAAACACAAATCAATCAATAGGTCAATAAATAAAACTGAACTAAAACTACATCTGCATCCATTAGTGTCAATGTGGAGTTATCCCACATTTTCAAGAGCGACCTCTTTTGGTAGCAATCCCCCCGTAGGTTATTTGGGGCGGATGTATTAACCTGCCAGATCTTCTATTTTATGAATGCCATTGTTTTGACGAAGCTGAAGCTGAGCTGGTGAGTTAAGAGATGTATACAAAGTGATTACAACTTATGTTGAATACTATAAATATGTTCATGTATGCAGATTATACAGTGGAAAATATGTCCGTGTCATTAATATCGTGGTTTTGTTTTATTTTGTGTCATTTCAGTTTATTACCTGGCTAACGGCACAGTTACTGTACAGGTGTTAGTGAACATAGCATGTGTGAGACAGGAATGCTTATGCTAAATAAACACGTGAAAGAAAGTGATCGGATGTCAGAGCTTGAGCGTGACACTGTTTCATCAGTCAAGAACGCCCTTTACGGTGGAAGTTATTAGATTAAGGTAGCTAGTTTAATAAAACTGTACAGTAATCAACACTAAGCCAGCCTCGTGATGGAGAAGCGGACACTAGCCCTTTTTAAACAGCCTCTCCGCATTATCTCCGGAGCGGTGGTTCACCAATTCTCCGTCGATGGTGATTCACACAGAGTGAAGCATCTCCGGAAATCCCAGAAATCCGGCGCTGCGCCTCCTAAAGAGGCGTGACAGTACACGTCATGATGATGACGTTGGTGTTTCCCCAGGTGTTCCTCCTGTTAATCTAAACCCCCGGACAGTTTATAATCATATGGATGCTGTTATAATGTGTAGTGATCTAGATTCTGACCCACCAAACATCCTGGAAAGTGACAGAGTTAAGTTTTTCGTGCTAAATTACATAATTATAGATAATCACCATCAGTAAACAGGACGCTGTCTGACTCTGTCACTCGCGGGGACGGAGCCTATTTTTGGGGGAAAGTTCCCTGAAGTCTCTGTCAGGAGGGCTGACGGTCGCGGTGATTTATTTTCTTCACAAACACTAGGTACGTTAAAGTTTTTTGCCGGTGACAGACGCTGTTTTTCGGGCACAAATGTGAGGAAGAGTCGGGAGGACAGGCGGAGGACAGACAGGAGGACAGACGCTTCTCCACGTACAGCTGTGGTATTTGTTTTCCTCATATAAGTTGCCAAAGACAGTTACAGTTTACTACATTACTTTGGTTCGGTCCTGTAAGGTTGCTTTGTGGGACATTTCTCTGTATTTAGTTGAGTGAAGGACCTGTGTAGTTATCAGACTAGTCAGACCGACACGCCCTCGCTCCGCGCCTCTGGATTATCCGTTGACATTGGGGCGGCTCACCAATGATGCGGCCCTGATACTACCTCTAGAGGCGGATCAGAGCCGCAGCGAAATTTCCCCCCTCTCCGCATCTGAAACTTTCACAGAGAGGAGGGTGTGGAGAATTGGCGCAGGATCCCGCATGCAAATAATATATATATATATATATATATATATATATATATATATATATATATATATAGGCTAGTGTCAACTATAACGAACTGCAGGAGGCTAGCGAGCGGACAAGACCCGGCGGAGTGTCCTGGCCGATCAACAATGCCTCGGACTCAAATTAAGCCCTCAGCAAAGTGTATTGCTTGGTCTGTGACTGTGCTTGAGTGACTTTCATTGTGACTGTTTAGCGTGACGGCATAAGGATAAGCCGATCGCTGAGAATTTGCCATGTTAGCACGTTAGCAAGCCGCTAAGCTAACGGAAGTGGGTTGCCGTCATCTTGGTACAGGTACGGGGACTGGAAGTACGTCATCAAAACAAAGAGTGAAAGAGAGAGGGACAATAAAAATCGCCATGGCGGACTCTGGAGAATTAAAGAAGAAGCGTTCCTATGCACAAGGGGTTTTTAATAGGATGGCAAATGTCATTGATTTTAACATGAACATGAGCTTGAATAGAGGGCACTCAAGGACAGTTATGAAGAAATCTGTAATAGCAGCTTTGATTACATTGCTGTTATGGAAGAGGTAGGTGCAAGTGGGTATGAAATGTATATAACTGATGTGAAGAAAAGACTGCATGATTGCCCCACAAAGTATTATGACACAGAGATGAATGTAAAAACGACATTGTGGTCCCGCTATGCATCGGGTCAATTTGGCAGTCAGATGGCAGACCTCAAAGACGTGTTTGGTCAGGCTGAAGTGCTCCAGTCGGGTCACTTGATCCATGAGCAGTATGATTTGGTGCACACAGCATTAGAGAGCAGAGTTGAAGCACTGGAGGAGTTTGTGCGGGGCTGGGACTGCTTCATCCTGGAAAAAGAGGTGGATGACATGCGGGCCTGCCTCAAAGATTACAAGGACAAGAGAAGAATGACTATAGTTAACTAACTGACTAACTACACGCGCAAAAGCAAAAGCTCAGCGCATGGCGACCTTGGTATCCTGGCAAGCGGTGAAGAGGACGAGGGGGGCGTTAACGGCGGAAACAAGGTCAAGGTGGTGGGGACAGTGGCACGGCACAGGATGATGGGGTGCAAAGTGCAGGTGCAGGCCCAGCCACTTACCCAACCGCTGCTGTGACTGGCAGTGCACTGGATGATAATGTGGACCGTCCTGATGGAGCACAAGGCACGGGCCCCCTGTCGGTGTCTCCCCATGCACCACCACAGAGGCATCCACCACAGTGGACCATGAGCCCAACATTTGACCCCGGCTTCTCTAGTACACCGCGGCAGCAGTGAGGAGCGCACACTGTGCTACCGGATAATGTTGGGGCAGGACGGAGCCTGTCTACCACCTCTCAGGGATTAATCGGGCCCAGGATTGCGCTCGCACCTCTAAGCCTACCAAAGTTCTCTGGAGACAGGAGAAGCTATTGGCGATGGAAGAGTAACTGGGGAACTCTTCAGGCATTAGCTGAACCCACGGGCTCCTCGGAGTGTAGGCTCTTCAACCTGCTGGACAGCATCATTGATACAGTAAAACGTGAACTCAGGCTGTCTCATTGCCGTACTGCGGAAGAAGTCTTCTGGGTTTTGGAGGACTGTTATAGGAACATGTCGCAAATAGCGGACAACATCGTACTGGAGCTACAGAATTTACCAGATGTGCGCAACAACCAACCAAGGGAGGCATTGCAGTTGATCCAAGTGGTGGAAAGGGGCGCTGTTGGACCTTATAGACTTGGGTTGTGAGGACGCCATAAAAAACCAGTTGGTGATCCGGTCACTTGAAAGTAAGCTGCCGGACAGTATGAAGGAAAGGTGGCTTTTGTACCAGTGTGACGCGGCCAGCAACGTTCGACAAACTATGGCAGTTCTTGAGAGATCAGAAGACGGTTCTGGTGCAACTGGAGCAGTTACAGATCACCAGACGACCGAACTCTGACAAAGCTAGTGAACCAAGCTCCCGTGAGAAGCCAAAGGAAAGACCTGGGGACCGGAGATCAGAGAGGCGTTCATTTACCAGGGCCACGGCAAGCGAGGCGACAGAAGAATCATCGCGAGATCCTTGCAGTATGTGTGGCGAAGAGGGACATACTGGGCGTTTATACCGCTGTAAGACCTTTAAGAAGGCCAACCCTTCGGAGCGGAGGTCTCAAGTAAAAAGGATAAAAGCCTGCCCCAACTGCCTGGATCTCCATGGGAGGGAAAGTCCGTGCAGTAAAAACTTTCTGTGACGCAATGACAAATGTATAAAAGGTGACGCCCCTCCAGATCACCCCTTCTTTCTGTGCCTCAAATCACCCGCCAAAAAGGACACTGCCAGGGCGGAGACCAAGGGGGTAAACAGGAGAGAACCCCGTGGTCCGACCGAAGAACAAGAGGCTGTGTTTGCTTGGATTGGCAGGTGAGCCTATCACACAGGTTATATACGGTGTAGGTGGTATGGAGGCGAGGGTTGAGACAAAGAGGTACTGTGTGAGCATAAAAGTAGCCACGAAAAAGGGGACATGGCAGCTCCATGAGATGCTCTGCTATGGACTGGAGGAGATCGCCGGAGTGGACCATGCAGTGGACTCATAGCGCCTGGAGAAATTCTTCCCAGGTGTTGTCAAACCGGGAGAGCTGACCCATCCGGAAAAGGTTGAGTTACTTATCAGTACCCGGGAAGGTCGCCTTGCCCTCGAGCGGATGATGAGGTGTGGCGATCTGGTGTTATGGGATGGTCCACTCGGAAAGACCATCAGTGGCATGCATCCGTACCTTTTTGAGGACATTGAGGTGACTGCGTGCCACTCATCGACCCACTTTGCATGCTCCATGAGGGTGGAATCCAGGAGAGGTTCTCCATAACTACTGCCCCAAGCTAAAGAGCAGCGTGAAAGTCGGAACCACGGCTGCATGCAATGCGGAGATCGTCAAGTGGCTGCAGTGGGACAGCATTGGGGCCACCTGTGACCCTATGACAATGCCTATGTGGACAACATTCTGGAGTCCCACAATGACCCCCAAAGGCTGAGCAAGATCCTTCAGGGGGTTGAGGCCATTCTTGCAACCGAGGGGTTTTACTTTAAGCCGTGGGTGCAGTCTGGCCAAGTTGGGAGGCAAGGCGGTGCTCCCACCATAACGGAGACTATCTTGTTGCCCAACCAGTTACGCTGGGCAGTTCCTCATGGTGGCCGTTAATTTCTCCGCAAGGAAGAAAAAAAGATGCGCACCGAGAGGAGAAGACACCGGATCCCCTTACCTGTCGTATGTTACTGAGCCAGGTAGCCGGGCTTTATGACCCCCTTGGTCTGGCGACGCCCCTGAAACAGAAGGGCTTCATTCTTGTCAGGAGGGCCTTTCAAGAGGCCGGGACATTGACTAAGGATACGTGGGAAAAGCCACTGTCTGGTGAGCTGCGGGGGAGGGCGATCGAGCTCTTCAAAGATTATGCCCGGCTGAGCACCATCACTTTCCCCAGGAGTCTTACACCGTTCAGCTGGCTGGGTAAACCCTGGGGAATCACATTTTCCGATGGGAGCTGTGATTCTTATGGGGCGGTTCTCTACCTGCGCTGGGAGACTTCAGGGGGTGTTGTGACCAGACTCGTGGAGTCAAAGGATAAATTGACCCCCCTCGACCAGAAGGACGATGCTGTTAAAGCGGAGATCTGTGGTGCCGTCTTTGCCGCCCGGCTGAAGGGGTACATACTGAAGCATGGGCGGTTGGAAGTGGGTAGGTGGTACCACTTGGTCGACAGCTAGACTGTGTTGGGAGCCATCCAGCGGGAAAGTTATGGGTTCCAAACTTTCTTCGCTAACCATGTTGGTGAGATTCAGAAGGCCGGACCTGTGACAGATTGGTGGTGGGTCCCTGGTCAGTACAACTTGGCCGATCTACTCACGAGAGGGTGTGCCCCTGAACAGCTTGATGGTGACTCCCTGTGGCAGAGAGGTCCCGAGTTCCTGACCAGAATGGTGGAGGAGTGGCCCATGAAGTCTGCTGCGGAGGTGGCCTCCGGTACCAGGGAGGTCGTGGGTAAGCTCCAAAGGAAGGCTTTCTCCGCCATAATTACACACAAGGGCCCAGGCAAAGAAGTTGTCTGCTTCAGGTGGTCCTACCGGTGTGGATGCCACGGTCAGGGACGGGGCGATCACGTGGCTTCCTACGGTCAATGATAGGGGATCCTCGCCAGGTGCTGCTACAGCGTCTTCTTCGACAGCATCTAGCACCTGCAGTACGAAGAGGTTTTGGGGTTCGGCTCTTGTAGGACAGGTGAATCTTTCAAGGTTAGCTACACTAACCAAGCTCTGTGGGGCTGTGGGATACATCCGCAGAGCCGTGCACTCCTGGTTACTCAGCAGAAGTCGAGCTGGCGAGCGGAAACAGTAGGAGGTAGTACAGGATCAGCATCCTTTTTGCCGAAGAAGCTCACCGTGCCAACCATGAGGGTCTCGCCGGTACCCTCCTTCGGATGAGGAAGAGAGCATGGATGGTGCAAGGCCCTAGAGTCGCTCGCAAAGTTGTGGACTCGTGTATGCATTGCCGGAAGTGCAGAGCCAAGTGACTGAGACACGACTGAGGGCTTTCTCAAAACTTATCAGCGATTTACCACCCTAAGGGGTCATCCCAAAAAGCTCTGGTCTGACCAGGGCACCAACTTCGTGGGGGCCAGAACTGCGCCGGAGGATCTCTACAGATTCCTGGCTGGTATCGACAAGGAAGAAGTCCAAAGGAGAGCGGGTGTGGCTGGGACTGACTGGGTGTGGGAGTTTAGTCCGGCGGACTCACCACATCGGAATGGGCCCGCGGAGGCAGCTGTCCGCGTGTTGAAGAGGTCGTTGAGTAGTGTTGGTGAGGAGGGTGACTTGACCATTCTAGAGTTCCAAACCCTCCTCTACCTGGCTGCCAACCTTTCAAATGAGAGGCCAATCGGAGCCAGAGCTGAGGTTCAGGAGGAGACTGTGGACGTTGTGACTCCGAACTCGTTGCTGTTGGGTCGGGCAGGGCTCAGAGGTGACACCCAGGTTTTTCATTTCCCTACTTACCCATTCAGTCGTCTGCGAGCAGTCCAGGTGGAGGTGGATAAGTTTTGGAAACGTTGGAGCCAGTTGGCAGGACCTAACCTGTTCGTTCGGCAAAAGTGGCACGCCCCAGCCAGGAATGTCACCATCGGAGACCTGGTATGGGTGGCCGTCCAAAATGTCCTCCGGGGTTGATTCAGGCATGGTTGTGTCAAGGAGTCATCGCCAGATGATAAGGGTGTTGTCCGAGACGTCAAGGTGAGAGTTTGTCATAGCCTTCCCATCAGCCTGTCCCAAGCAAGGAAGGACAAGGAGCCATGTCCTTCCACCGTCCTACACAGGGACGTCAGGAGGCTGGTGGTGTTGCTGCCAGTAGAGGAGCAGGAGGGGGCTTCGCTTACTCCCCTGAGTACCTAAGAGGTGCTAGAACTGTGGGCACTTGAATGCGGGACTTGACTAAATCTGTTTCACTGAATAGTTATATGCTGTTCATTTATTTTGTCACCTGAGAGGTTTTGCATATTCTGTGTATTACATTGTTGTATTAATAATAGCTGTTGTGGCCTACTTGGTCAATCACAAGTAGCCCAAGTGAGAGGTGTGGAGTTATCCCACATTTTTGTTCATTTCACAGCGACCTCTTTCAGTAGCAATCCCCCCTGTAGGTTATTTGGGGCGGATGTATTAACCTGCTGGATCTTCTTTTTTATGACTGCCATTGTTTTGACTAGTGAAGCTGAGCTGGTGAGTAAAGAGATGTATACAAAGTGATAACAACTTATGTTGAATACTATAAATATGTTCATGTATGCAGATTATACAGTGGAAAATATGTCCGTGTCATTAACATCGTGGTTTTGTTTTATTTTGTGTCATTTCAGTTGATTACCTGGCACGGTTACTGTACAGGTGTTAACAAACATAGCACGTGTGAGACAGGAATGCTTATGCTAAATAAACACGTGAAAGACAGTGATCGGATGTCAGAGCTTGAGTGTGACACTGTTTCATCAGTCAAGAACGCCCTTTACGGTGGGAGTTATTACATTAAGGTACTTAGTTTAATAAAACCGTACAGTCAAAGCCTGAATATTTAATCCAGTTGACAAATCAAACGTCTTCAGTCCAGAAGAGAGGAACGTATGTGTTGTATGTGACTGTCCTCCTCCTGTCCTCTGCTTTGGAGACACATTCACACTATTTAAAACATTATCAAAGAGCTCTTCACTTAGAGCTCCATCCTCAATACCTATCACATCTACATCCACAACATTAACTTCTTAAACAGTACTTGCCATGAATCCTGATATAAAGGACAGTATAAAGTCAGATGAATGTCATTCTCGTCCTCATTCAGGTCTCAGTGTTCACAGCTCCTTCATCTGCTGCCACACCTCTGTATCTTCCTGTTTAATGTGCAACTTCACACATAGTGATCTCTGACTGTCAGACTAATTGTACTCAACATATTCTTCACATCTATAATCTTTGTTAAATAAACAATAAGCACTTTTCAACCAATCAGAACTCTTCTAATAAATCAAGTCCAGTAAACTCCAGTAAAAATATATTTTACTGGCTGTTCCACTAGTTTGTAGCTCAACATGCTAACTTTCCATCAGACTTCACACGAGTCCGCTCCATCTCTGTTAAATACCACGAAAGCTGCATATCCGATCAGAATCAGAATCAAAAATACTTTAATAATCCCAGGGGGAAATTATTTTTGTTACAAGCTCCAGATATACAAATAACATATATTATACATGCAACATCTATTAAGAGCAAAATATAAATATAAATATAAATATAAACATAAATATAAATAAAAACAATAAAAAAAATATATAGCTATATATATATATATATTAGGGCTGTCAAAGTAAACGTAACGTCCTCTTAACGCCGTTAATTTTTTTAACGCGCGATTATAATAAAAAATAAATAAAACATGTGCAATGTATGATTTACGGCCGTCGGAGGCACCTGTAGTCTTGATGCAGAGGGTGGCAGATGAATAAGAAAGGGAATCAGAAGAACAGGAAGCGGAGTTGGCGGTTCGGGAAAAACACGGCAGATTGAAAAGTGAGGAAATGGAGAAAGGACTTAACGTAAAATACCAAATAATAGCCAGGCGTTTATTTGTTTCAATCGCTTAACAGACCAGGCGGCAATTTGGGACAGGCGACTAATTCCTTCCTCTCAATAATCCAGGAGGAAAATGTCACAAACTTCTCCAGCTTCTCTGTGAATTCTCTGGCATCCTTCTGGGCAATTGTTGTCTTCTGCAAGTGCAGTTGTTGTGGCGGAGGAAACGATTCAGCCAACCAGCACTCGCTGCAAACTCCTCATCTCTGCTGTTACTCACGGTGGCGGACATTTGTTCCGCCATCACCCTGATCATTTTGCGGGACACTCTCTCCTGGCGTGCTCGTTTGCTGATAACTCATCCCCGCATGTTTATCTCAGGCTCCACGCTAGCCTTCTTCCTCCCTCCAGCAGGCAGCCTAGCCCTGCTGCTGTCCTCCTCGGACAGACGCTGAAGCTTTGTTTCTCTTACTCTCTTGGGGTCCACAGAGAAACATCTAGCAGCTGCTTCTCTCGACTTTTACTCGGAATATATCACGACAGAAAGTTTGAATTTCAAGTCGTTCTTTTTATTGTTTTGCTGCACCAGAGCCATGGCGATCATCAGTGTGATACTGGCTGACAGAAAGCAGCACACTGCGTGAAAAAGACGAAGAAGAAAAACGTGCAGTGTCAGTGGACACCTCTTCTTCCTTAACTCAAAATTTTTTTTTATTTGGAACCGGCGGTTATTTACCAAAATATACATCTGCACCGGCGTTTAAAGGGACCCTGCGGTTAATTGAAACCCGGCTATTATTTGGTAATTTACAGTATGAACGGCAAACTACTTTCGAAGACTGCCAGATGGTTCGGTCGATAGGACAAAAGTTATCTGCACGTACTCTCAACATGAAATGAGTTACCATCGAAGTACATTCGAGAGTCTCAAATATCACTTGCAAGCCAAACACACGGCAGATGCAGAGAGCCCGTCGCCCCCTCGCCAAAAGCAGACAACCCTGGATTGCAAAAAAGGTCTTTTATTTTCCTGCATGATTTGAAGTGTTGAATAAACATTTTCATCATGCATAATTCCATTAATTTTTTTAAACGCAAAAGTATTAAGTTTCTTAAGAAACTCTTTTCCCAGAAGTTCACTTATGTACCTGTAATACAAGTGAAAAAGTACTTCAGTTAGGAACCTGATTCTGTCTGTCTGTCTGTCTGTCTGTCTCTCTCTCTCTCTGTGTCACACACAATCACCCTCTCTCTCTTTCCAGGACTGTCGTGAAGATAACTTTTGTCCTATGGACCGAGCCATCTGGCAGTGTTTTGAAAGTGAATTCGCCGTTCATATGTCTATTCTCCATTTCCTTTCGCTTTCGCTTTTCAGTCCACCGTGTTTTTCCCGAACCGCCAACCCTGCTTCTTCTTCTGATTCCCTTTCTTATTCTTCTGCCACCGTCTGGATCAAGACTACAGGTGCCACCGGCGGCCGTAAATCATACAATGCGCGTGTCTTTTTCTTTTTTTTTTATACAGAGTGTTAATCGCGCGTTGAAAAAAATATAACAGCGTTAAGAGGATGTTGCGTTAAAGGAGAACTTCGGTCAATTTCAACATCAGCTTTATTGCTCAAGCTACCCTTGACTTGCCAGTACCGAAAACGCGAACACTTTTGGTCAACCCGTTACAGGGCTCCTTGAACGGAGAGTTAGCATTGACAGCTAACATCGTGGGGTAACAACTTTACACTGTGTTTTAAACATCTTAACATGCTCCAAATATCACTCCAAAAGCTATGCAACATCAGCAGGCACCTTACAACACAGCACTGTAGTGTGTATGGCTCAAAATGAATAAAAAAGTGGTTAAAACAGCGTGTTTGTGCAAGCAGCTACTTACCGGTTTGTTTACATCTCGTCTTCCCGAAGTCCAAACT
>CAEMYA010000627.1:33684-54787 GCA_903131615.1 Diplodus sargus
ACTATTTACATTTAAATGCAGGCAATGCTCAGGTCTGCCTGAGCTCCTTCCAGCTGAATGAAGAGCTGCACTGCCTGCTCCAAATTCAGCTTCTTCTGTTTTGACTCATTAAACAAAAAAACGACACCACTACACACTAAACACACGACACCAAACACTACATAACACACTACTATACACTATACACTCCAAGCACGCTAAATGTCACAAATCTCTCAACTCTCAATATCGCTGTCAGTACACCGGCCGTCGTTGCCTGTCAATCATCCGCCGACGTCCCTCCCACAACTTCCTGTTGCTCTACAACCAAACTTGCTGCTTGAACACTTTCGTGACAAAAGCCCATTTTTACCGTTTCTTCTGCACCAGACACAAAGCAAACGTGACGGCAATGTTAACGAAAAAGCGTGGCGGACATTATTTACCCCAAGTCTGGTTTTGGACAGGTCGGAGCGTCCGGTCCATCGTCTCGGGATTTGGGCCGTGTAGGTTGGTAAGCGGCTAGCAGCTAGCAGCTAGCTACACACGAAAATCCACAGATTCTGATTCCACTTTGTTTTTCCGCACGTCTCCGCATCTCCTCAGACCCGAACAGACCGGCCCGGTCTTGTTTAGTCACATTAATCCACAACAGTCAGTTTAGATCATGCACAGAACAGAACGGGACCGAACCGCCGGCTAACTCCCGGTCCAGCTCGCGCTGCCGCAGGTATACATCCGCTTGTTTCTTAATGTGTGTCGTAGGCTTGAGCTCTGCAGTGATTGGCTCTAATGCGCATGTCACTGTGGGGGCTCCGATAGACTATGCTCCAGAATGTATAAAGCATTTATGAAATAATTCATTAACGGTGTCATTGTAATCCAAACAAATCCGCATGGCACACCCTTGAACTAAGAAGCAGTCATGTTGAAACTCTCAGGTCAGTCTGATCCTGATCCGCAGAGATATTTCACACACACACACACACACACACACACACACACACACACATACACACATACACACAGACAGACAGAGGTTCCTTGCTTTTATAGAGAGATATTCATTCTCATCACCCTTATCGATGCAGCCAACTATTGCTGAATCATCCGAAAACTTCTGAAGGTGGCAGGACTGAGTGCAATAGTAGAAGTCAGAGGTGAATAGAGTGAAGAGGAAGGGAGAAAGGACAGTCCCCAGTGTTGCTGACCACTCTGTCAGACACACAGTTCTGTAGGCGTACGTACTGTGGTCTGGCCATCAGGTAATCAACAATCCAGGACACGATGGGGGCATCAACCTGCATGGCAGCCATCTTCTCACCCAGTAGAGCCGGCCGGACGGTGTTGAAAGCACTGGAGAAGTCAAAGAACATGACTCTCACAGTGCTCGCCGGCTTGTCCAGATGAGTGTAGACTCTGTTCAGCAGGTAGGTGATGCCGTCCTCAACTCCCAGGCGGGGCTGGTAGGCGAACTGTAGTGGATCAGTGAAAAGCCTGACCATAGGCCTTAGCTGCTCCAGGACGAGCCTCTCCAGGGTCTTCATGATGTGAGATGTCAGGGCCACCGGTCTGTAGTCCTGAGGGCCGCTAGGGCGCGGCGTCTTTGGCACAGGAACGAGGCAGGACGTCTTCCACAGCACAGGGACCCTCCGGAGGTGCAGGCTCAGGTTGAATACTTGACTGAGTACTCCACACAGCTGGGGGGCACAGGCTTTAAGCACTCTGGGAAGAACACCGTCGGGACCTGCAGCTTTGCCGGAGTGGAGTCTCATTCGCTGTCTTCTCACCAGGTCAGGTCAGAACACTGTAGAGGTGACAGTTGGGGGAGAGGTGAGGTCCTCAGGTTGTGGAGGACATGATGCAGAGCAGGGGGGAGGGGTGGAGTAGGTGGGTGTGAATTGAGGTGGAGGGGGGCAGACAAGGGGTCTGTAAGGAGGAGGAGGGGGAGTTAAAGTGGCAGTTGTTGTTGGGCAGCCAGCATCAGAGTCTTGTGGGAGAGGGGCCGCATTATCAAACCTATTGAAAAATGAGGTTAAGTTCATTGGCCCGGTCCATACGGCCATCCAACCCCATATTACCAGTCTTTTGGAACCCGGTGATGGTTCTCATGCCACTCCACACATCCATCATGTTGTTTCGCTTGAGTATTCTCCAGCTTTCTCATGTAATTGTCTTTAGCCTCCCTGATGTTAACTTTGAGTAACTCCTGCACTCTCCTCACCTCATCATGGCTGCCATCTCTGAACGCCCTCTTCTTCTCATTCAGGATGACCTTGATGTCAGTTAGTGATTTAAGGTTTATTATTCGCGTAGCAGGTTACAGTCCGAGCAGGGACATTACAGTCCACACAGAAGTTAATGTAGTCCGTGATGCACTCTGTGAGCCTATCAATGTCCTCCCCATGGGGCTCACAGAGTGCAGGCCAGTCAGTTATTTCAAAGCAGCCCTGCAGTGCTTCATGAGCCTCCTCTGACCACCTCCTCACAGTCCTTGTGGTCGTAGGCTTCCTCTTCACCAGAGGCACATAGCAGGGTTTGAGGTGAACCAGGTTGTGATCTGACCTGCTCAGAGGGGGGGAAAGAAGAGAAGGTGTATGCATCCTTAATGTTAGCATACATAAGGTCCAGTGTCCTCTCCTCTCTGAAAGGACAGCTCACGTATTGTTTGAATGTTGGCAGAACTGTATCCATGGTGACGTGGTTGAAGTCTCCCGACATGATGATGAGGGCACTGGGGTGTTTAGTTTGAAGCTTGGAGATGGTGGTGTGTGTGGTGCTGCAGGCAGATGTTGGGTTTGCAGAGGGAGGGATGTACAGAACAACAATGATGACGTGCGGGATCTCTCTAGGCAGATGATATGGACAGAGTCCAACGGCAAGCAGTTCAACATCCGGGCAACAGAGCTGTTCTTTAATTGTAATGTGACCAGGATTACACCATCTGCTATTCACTAGAACGGCAAGCCCCCCTCCTTTCCGCTTACCGCTGTCGGTACAATCCCGGTCGGACCAGACGGTCTGGAAACCATCCACGGAGACGTTCTGGTCCGTAATGTCCCTGTGCAGCCATGTCTCAGTAAAATACATCAGACTGCACTCCCGGTACTCCGTGTGGCTCCGCGTTAGCGCCGTTAGCTCGTCCGTTTTGTTGATTTCCCATAACAACAGAGGGGAGACACCGCTTAAATCTTCTCTTCTTCATAAGCCTCGACCCTCCTCTCATCCCCTGATGTTGCTTCCCTCCTCTGCACTACTGATGTGTTTTTCTCCAGAGTTCAGGTGGTATGTCAGCTGGGCTGGTCACAATGCCAGCCGGCATTAGTGCGATCAGCTGTTCTCCGGAGTAAACAAACACAGCGTGTCCCGGTGGAAGCGGCATTTTATAAAAAACAACATGAAAAAAGCACAAAAACTCTCTAAAAACAACCTCATTGGAGAGGGCAGAAGTTCAAAAAGCAAACTCAAAGGCTGGAGCAACGTAACAGGCAGCCTGCAGCTTTTCGCGATGAAGTCTTTTTATGAAGTCTCAGAAATATCAACTCAATCAGGAGAATATCAGCTTGAGAATAATACTTGCATCATTATCTACGAGCTTCTTGTTTTGTAAATGATGATTCCTAAACCGTTTCTGAATCACTGGTGATAATAGGCTACATTTATTAGTGGGAAAAAAACTTTTCTGAAGGTGCAAAAAATATTTTTAAATGTGTATTATCTGTCGGACTTACCTGAGCTGTGAGATATGAGGCAGACACTGTAGGAAACTCCTCACTTCACTCTCTTCATGTGAGCAGCCTGTCAGCTCCACTTGTTTCTTCTCTGATGTGAGTTTCAGCACTTCCAGGAGGATGGAGCTCTTTCTCTCTGAGAGGTTTATGGACCAGACTGCAGGAGCTGACTGGAAAACTGACTGTAATGATGGAAGGACTCTCAGGCCAGTTTTAGTCTCATAGTCCTTCAGGTAGGAGAACAGATCCAACAGGAAACCACACTGATGTTCCTCATTAATGTATCTGTTCCCAAAAGGGAACTTTTCATATGTGCACACTGATGATAACAGCTCCAGTATCTTCTCTCCTGTCTGCTGTTCTCTCTCTGCTGCTGCACACAACAGATTGCCAAAGAACTTTGCTGAACCTTTAAACTGCAGAGAGACACTGGAACAAGAATTGAACATTAAGTTATGACATGATGTCAACAACAGAAACACAGTCATGCATTACTGATGTGGAGTTTATCTGCTAACAAGCAAAACAGAGCAAAAAATGTACTATAATTAATACATATATTTGGCATAATATATTAAAATTATATGGCTGATCAAATGAGCATATAACATCTGGACAATATTCGTTCTAACTAACAATTACATCTGTATCTGATGATTTTTGACTGAATTCACTTTTTTAAAACATTGGAGATTATACGATTTAATAAACACCTCTGAAGTGAGTCACATAATAATGTTAACAACATATATACATATATATATATACATTATCTGTCTGTCTTACCTGAGCTGTGAGATATGAGGCAGACACTGTAGGAAACTCCTCACTTCACTCTCTTCATGTGAGCAGCCTGTCAGCTCCACTTGTTTCTTCTCTGATGTGAGTTTCAGCACTTCCAGGAGGATGGAGCTCTTTCTCTCTGAGAGGTTTATGGACCAGACTGCAGGAGCTGACTGGAAAACTGACTGTAATGATGGAAGGACTCTCAGGCCAGTTTTAGTCTCTTTGCCTCTTATGTAGTAGCAAAGATCCAGCAGAAAACCAAATTGATCTTTCTCATCATCATCATCATCATCATCATCATCATCATCATCATCCTCATTATCATCATCATCTGTGTCATCAAAAGGGAACTTTTCATATGTGCACACTGATGATAACAGCTCCAGTATCTTCTCTCCTGTCTGCTGTTCTCTCTCTGCTGCTGCACAGAACAGATTCCCAAAGAACTTTGCTGAACCTTTAAACTGCCAAGAGACACTTGAAGAAGAATTGAACATTTAGTTATGACATGATATGTGGAGTTTATCTGCTAACAGTCTCCAGATACCTGCTGATGAGAATAATACAGTAAAGCAGATCTACTCTGTGTAACTGAGGAATAAATACATTGTGGTGTGTGGAGAGAAACAGAGCATCATATATAAACTCTGTACAGTCACAGTTGTGGACTAACCAGCTGAATGAACACATATTTTATTTGGTGTCTGGTCATTTACACGACTCGTCTCTCATGACAAACTAACTTACAACAAATCAAACTTTCCAGCATGTTGACCAACATCATGTAGTAGCACAAGACATCAACACCCCAACAGAGACATCATCCAACTTAAGGGTTGTTATGAAATAGAATTTTCTATTTGGAAAAAAAACTTTTTTGAAGTTGCAAAAACAATTTTTTAAATGTGTATTATCTGTCAGTCTTACCTGAGCAGTGAGATATGAGGCAGCCACTGTAGGAAACTCCTCACTTCACTCTCTTCATGTGAGCAGTCTGTCAGCTTCACTTGCTTCTTCTCTGATGTGAGTTTCAGCACTTCCAGGAGGATGGAGCTCTTTCTCTCTGAGAGGTTTATGGACCAGACTGCAGGAGCTGACTGGAAAACTGACTGTAATGATGGAAGGACTCTCAGGCCAGTTTCAGTCTCTTTGTCCTTCAGGTGGGAGTACAGATCCAGCAGGAAATCACACTGATATTCCTCAGAAAGGTATATGTTACCAAAAGGGAACTTTTCATATGTGCACACTGATGATAACAGCTCCAGTATCTTCTCTCCTGTCTGCTGTTCTCTCTCTGCTGCTGCACAGAACAGATTCCCAAAGAACTGGACTTCACTTTTAGACCAGCAAAAGACGCTGGAACAAGAATTGAACATTTGGTTATGACATGATGTCAACAACAGAAACACAGTCATGCATTACTGATGTGGAGTTTATCTGCTAAAAGTCTCCAGATACCTGCTGATGAGAATAATACAGTAAAGGGGCGTACACACACACATAAGGATTTTATAAATCTTAAGAGATTTTTTATCTGTAGAGCCCCCACACATGAAGATTAAAAAATCAGCTTTGATCGTACTGTGTGTGGTGTGCTCCGATATTCTCAGCACAGGACACCACACACATAAAGATCTCTGTCTCACGGCTGATCTAGAATCTAGTCCTCTGAGCCAGAAATATCACGTGATCAAACGTGATCTACAGTCACCAATGGCAACAACCCCAGCGTCACCAGGCTCTTCATAAACGGAAAAGAGCATAGACTGTATATAAAAAAAGAGAAAATAAACGTTTTAAAATATGAAAGACATGGAAGACATAGAAGAGGGAATGATGGTGGTCCTCGGACTATTGCTGTCTGAAAAATACGGGGAAGAAAAGAGAAGAGTTTCACGTTATATTTCACGGAGTAGTGACTCAAGAGTCGTCGGCTTTCCCCACACACATGAAGACTTTTCGTCGTAAATATTGAACAAGTTTAACATTTATGATTGTCGGCCGCGACTTGTTTCCAAGCAAATTATCGGGACAAATTGACTCTTAACACACCACAGACCACAGGATAAACGTATAGGACAATCATATAAGTCAGAAGATAATCTTCTGTGGTCAGGAAGGGGTAAAATCGGAGCAAAATCAGCCCGATTATTGTTATGTGTGTATCCCCGCTGAAAGTAGATCTACTCTATGTAACTGAGGAATAAATACATTGTGGTGTGTGGGGAGAAACAGAGCATCATATATAAACTCTGTACAGATACAGTTGTGGACTCACCAGCTGAATGAACACATCTTTTATTTTGGTGTCTGGTCATTTACACGACTCGTCCCTCATGACAAACTAACTTACAACAAATCAAACTTTCCAGCATGTTGACCAACATCATGTAGCAGCACAAGACATCAACATCCCAACAGAGACATCATCCAACACAAGGGTTGTTACGAAATAGAATTTACCATTTGGAAAAAAACTTTTCTGAAGTTGCAAAAAAATATTTTTAAATGTACATTATTAGTCAGTCTTACCTGAGCTGTGAGATATGAGGCAGACACTGTAGGAAACTCCTCACTTCACTCTCTTCATGTGAGCAGCCTGTCAGCTCCACTTGTTTCTTCTCTGATGTGAGTTTCAGCACTTCCAGGAGGATGGAGCTCTTTCTCTTTGAGAGGTTTATGGACCAGACTGCAGGAGCTGACTGGAAAACTGACTGTAATGATGGAAGGACTCTCAGGCCAGTTTCAGTCTCTTTGTCCTTCAGGTGGGAGCACAGATCCAGCAGCGAACCACACTGATCATCTTTATGATCTATGATATCAAAAGGGAACTTTTCATATGTGCACACTGATGATAACAGCTCCAGTATCTTCTCTCCTGTCTGCTGTTCTCTCTCTGCTGCTGCACACAACAGATTCCCAAAGAACTCAACTTCACTTTTAGACCAGCGAAAGACACTGGAACAAGAATTGAACATTTAGTTATGACATGATGTCAACAACAGAAACACAGTCATGTATCACTGATGTGGAGTTTATCTGCTAACAGTCTCCAGATACCTGCTGATGAGAATAATACAGTAAAGTAGATCTACTCTGTGTAACTGAGGAATAAATACATTGTGGTGTGTGGAGAGAAACAGAGCATCATATATAAACTCTGTACAGTCACAGCTGTGGACTAACCAGCTGAATGAACACATATTTTATTTTGGTGTCTGGACATTTACACGACTCGTCCCTCATGACAAACTAACTTACAACAAATCAAACTTTCCAGCATGTTGACCAACATCATGTAGCAGCACAAGACATCAACATCCCAACAGAGACATCATCCAACTCACCAGACCTCCACAAACAACATCATTCCAGGGGAAAAGAACAGAGCAGATACACAAACACAGCCCCCGAAACACCAGACGTGATACCAAATCACATCAAGATGAAGCAAGAAAACACAAATCAATCAATAGGTCAATAAATAAAACTAAATTAAAACTACATCTGCATCCATTAGTGTCAAAGCCTGAATATTTAATCCAGCTGACAAATCAAACGTGTTCAGTCCAGAAGAGAGGAACGTATGTGTTGTATGTGACTGTCCTCCTCCTGTCCTCTGCTCTGGAGACACATTCACACTATTTAAACATTATCAAAGAGCTTTTCACTTAGAGCTCCATCCTCAGTACCTGTCACATCTACATCCACAACATTAACTTCTTAAACAGAACTTGTCATGAATCCTGATATAAAGGACAGTATGAAGTCAAATGAATGTCATTCTCCACCTCATTCAGGTCTCAGTGTTCACAGCTCCTCCATCTGCTGCCACACCTCTGTATCTTCCTGTTTAATGTACAACTTCACACATAGTGATCTCTGACTGTCAGACTAATTGTACTCAACATATTCTTCACATCTTTACTCTTTGTTAAATAAACACTAAGCTCTTAGCTGTGGTTTGATCCAAGAACATGACTGGGAGCATTTAGCCTGCGCTTGGTGTTAAAACTCCTCCACCTCCACATTTACTTTGTGGAGGCACTTTTCTTCCAATCTGAACTCTTCTAATAAATCAAGAACTTCACAGACAGTTTCACCTTTAACAGACAAACTCCAGTAGTATATATTCCACTGGCTGTTCTACTAGTTTATACGAAAGGGTTATTACGAACTAGAATTTTCTATTTGGAAAAAAACTTTTCTCAAGTTGCAAAAAAATTTTTTTTAAATGTACATATTATTAGTCAGTCTTACCTGAGATGTGAGATGTGAGGCAGACACTGTAGGAAACTCCTCACTTCACTCTCTTCATGTGAGCAGCCTGTCAGCTCCACTTGTTTCTTCTCTGATGTGAGTTTCAGCACTTCCAGGAGGATGGAGCTCTTTCTCTCTGAGAGGTTTATGGACCAGACTGCAGGAGCTGACTGGAAAACTGACTGTAATGATGGAAGGACTCTCAGGACTGTTTTAGTCTCATAGTCCTTCAGGTGGGAGTACAGATCCAGCAGGAAACCACAGTTACCAAAGGGGAATGTTTCATATGTGCACACTGATGATAACAGCTCCAGTATCTTCTCTCCTGTCTGCTGTTCTCTCTCTGCTGCTGCACACAACAGATTCCCAAAGAACTTTGCTGAACATTTAAACTGCAGAGAGACACTGGAACAAGAATTGAACATTTAGTTATGACATGATGTCAACAACAGAAACACAGTCATGCATCACTGATGTGGAGTTTATCTGCTAACAAACTGAATATACCAAAATATTTACTATAATTAATAAACATATTTGGCACATGTGACACAGTGACATAAGAATTATAAGGCTGATCAAATGAGAATATCACGTCTGGACAACATCAGCTCTGACAATTACATCTTTATCTGACCCTTTGTTGTGAATGATACTCAATTGACTTTTTTCAAAACACTTGTGATTATAAAAAAGATTACTTCAAATATCACAACTGAAGTCAAAAACTCAATATTTCTAAACAACATATTATCTGTCGGACTTACCTGAGCTGTGAGATATGAGGCAGACACTGCAGGAAACTCCTCACTTCACTCTCTTCATGTGAGCAGCCTGTCAGCTCCACTTGTTTCTTCTCTGATGTGAGTTTCAGCACTTCCAGGAGGATGGAGCTCTTTCTCTCTGAGAGGTTTATGGACCAGACTGCAGGAGCTGACTGGAAAACTGACTGTAATGATGGAAGGACTCTCAGACCAGTTTCAGTCTCATAGTCCTTCAGGTGGGAGTACAGATCCAGCAGGAAACCACAGTTACCAAAAGGGAATGTTTCATATGTGCACACTGATGACAACAGTTCCAGTATCTTCTCTCCTGTCTGCTGTTCTCTCTCTGCTGCTGCACACAACAGATTCCCAAAGAACTTTGCTGAGCCTTCAAACTGCTGAGAGACACTGGAACAAGAATGGAACATTTAGTCATGACATGACAACAGAAACCCAGTCATGCATTATTGATGCTGAGTTTATCTGCTAACAAACTGAATATACCAAAATATTTACTATAATTAATAAACATATTTGGCATAATATATGACACAGTGACATAAGAATTATAAGGCTGATCAAATGAGAATATCACGTCTGGACAACATCAGCTCTGACAATTATATCTTTATCTGACCTTTTGTTGTGAATGATACTCAATTGACTTTTTTCAAATATCACAACTGAAGTCAAAAACTCAATATTTCTAAACAACATATTATCTCGTCTCGTAGTCTTACCTGAGCTGTGAGATATGAGGCAGACACTGCAGGAAACTCCTCACTTCACTCTCTTCATGTGAGCAGCCTGTCAGCTTCACTTGTTTCTTCTCTGGTGTGAGTTTCAGCACTTCCAGGAGGATGGAGCTCTTTCTCTCTGAGAGGTTTATGGACCAGACTGCAGGAGCTGACTGGATAACTGACTGTAATGATGGAAGGACTCTCAGGCCAGTTTCAGGGTCATAAGAGTACAGATCCAGCAGGAAATCACACCATTTCTCTTTAAGAGGGAATGTTTCATATGTACACACTGATGATAACAGCTCCAGTATCTTCTCTCCTGTCTGCTGTTCTCTCTCTGCTGCTGCACACAACAGATTCCCAAAGAACCTGATTTCTTCTGAAGGTTCTGGTGACTGAGGCACAAAACTGAAATCATGAAGATCAAAGAAACATGTAATATATCAATACATAATATTTCCATAAGGTAAAACTTAAATGTGTCCGTGTGCCCTATAGAATTAAATTTGTTGTAATTTTATCTGCATGCAGACAAACTCAAAGTTACGTTCGACAAAACAACCTCCTTGACTCTAATCAGTCAGGCTTCAGGACTGCTCACTCCACCAGGAAGGCCCTCCTCACAGTGACTGAGTCCCTCCGGGCCGCCAGAGCCTCGTCCCACTCATCTGTCCTCAATTTTCTCGACCTGTCTTCTGCATTTGACATTGTCAACCACCATATCCTCCTCTCCAATCTAACTGAACTTTCCATCGCTGACTCGGCTTTAACCTGGTTCACATCATACCTGACAAATTGCCACTTTCAGGTCATATCGAACGGCTCCTTGTTCAAACCCTGCTTTCTTAAAACTGGTGTCCCTCAATGCTCAGTACGAGGACCACTTCTGTTTTCACTATACACAAGATCACTAGGCTATGGAATCACATCACAAGGATTCTCTTACCACTGTTATGCAGACAACACGCAACTGTTCTTGTCTTTTCCCCCATCCTCCTCCAACACCTACATTGTGATGCTTATCTCTGAGTGTCTGCAGACATCTCTGCTTGGACAGCTGCGCATCACCTCAAACTCAACCTTGGTAAAACTGAACTCCTCTTCATCCTGTGGAAAGACTGCCCTCGCATGAACCTGTCAGTCACTCTCAAATGGACTGCAAAGAACTTGGGCGTAATCCTCGATGATGGACTGTCCTGCGCCCCCAACATCACTGCTGTGACCGATCGTGCAGATTTGCCCTCTACAACATCTGCAGGATCCGGTCTTTGTTCACAAAGGAGGCCACGCAACTCCTGGACCAAGTACTGGTCATCACCCGCCTGGACTGGACTGCAACTCGCTTTTGGCTGGATTCCGAGCCTCTGCAACTAAACTGTTGCAGCATACCCATCTACCTCCAAACACTGGTCAAACCTAACACCCCAGCGCAAGCACTTTGCTCCACTACATCAGCTGGCCGGCTGGTACCACCATCGCTGAGCTCAAACAAAGATCGCTAAGTGAAGTCACGAATCTTCACTGTTGCGGCGCCTCAGTGACAGGACAGCAAAGTCACTCGCCAGCTTCCGCTCACGACTCAAGACTCACTTGGTCAGACTTCACCTCGACCCGGCATAGCATGACTAACCCCCCCTTTTTCTGAATAAAAAAAAAAGGCAAAGAAAAAGCTTATATGCACTTGTATGTTCTTACCCTTAGCAGTTCAATCTTAGCAATGATGTACTTACGGTATCCTTGATAAATAGCAGCTACTATCCTCACATGAGGTCTTGAAAAATGTTTTTTTTTTTTTTTTTATTCTTTCTCTATCAATGGTGTTATGCTGTGGTTCCCTTTCTTGTGACAAATGTACTTACCGTAAGTCACTTTATAAAAAATTATTATTATTTATACAGGTAAAATCTCATTGAGACCCAGGGTCTCATTTACAAGAGAGACCTGTTGGACTAAAGTGTCTGCTCAGTGCCCTCAATGTAGATGAAAATGTAAAAGATCAATATATTATATTTCTATTCGGTAAAAGTTAAACTTGTCTATGTGAACTACATAATTAAATTTGTTTTAATTGTGTCTGCATGCAGACAAACTCAAAGTAGATGAGAGACCTGCTAGTGAAAACAGAAGTATGTAAAAATCAAAACCATTTACCTGAGCTGTGAGATATGAGGCAGACACTGTAGGAAACTCCTCACTTCACTCTCTTCATGTGAGCAGCCTGTCAGCTCCACTTGTTTCTTCTCTGATGTGAGTATCAGCACTTCCAGGAGGATGGAGCTCTTTCTCTCTGAGAGGTTTATGGACCAGACTGCAGGAGCTGACTGGAAATGTGTCATCAGCTTTGGAATGACACTAAAAAGTCCCTCACTCAAGACATGTTGATATAGATCCAGAAGGATGTTATTTAAGTCAGTGTTAACAGAAAACAGTGAGAAGAGAGTTTTCACTACATGGTGAAAGCTCTCTCCTTTGTGAAGTGCTGCTTTCAGGCATAAATCCAGTAACAGCTGCTTTGTTTCACTCTCTGGTGTCTCACGACATTGTTCCTGTTCCTGCAGTCGTAGACCTCTGTAGGTCATCCTGGAGCTGCATGATGACAAACAGACCATCAACTACTTTAAAACTGTATCATAGGGTTAGGGTTATTCCAGGATTAGGATTTATTCCAATCAACTCTGCTTCGATTGCAATATTTCTTTTCCCATATTTTTTGCAATTTCAGACAGTACAATAAAAAAGATTATGCAACACCTTCTACATTCAATCAATGCACAACCATAATAACTCTGCCAGTCAATTCATTTCAAAATTGAATCAGAGGATAAGCTTGAGATGCATCATCTTCGAGAGCTAGCAAAAGAGCTAGCAAGATTTGAAAGTGGCACCTCCTCTAAGTCCCCCCCTCAGTGCTCCGTCCAAAGCCACGCCCCCACAAACTAACCCTAACACTCACAGGTGTACAGAGTATTTCACAGGTGATGAGACTCAAATCATTATGGGGATTGGGTGGTAACCTTTAAAACTCACACTCACATCACATCTTTGTGGGTGTATAAGTTGGCTGAACAAAGACACAGCGGTTAGGATAGTATTCAGTTAATCTATAATGGATTCAGAACTTGCACAGGAGGTGTTAGACCTGAAATTGACTGGTAAGTATCCTGATGGTCTTAGCTCAAAGGAGCGTTATACAATCAGGAGGAGAGCGGAAACCTTCAAAATAAAGGGTAAGGATGCATGTTCTATCAACCCTTGAACACAATGATAATTTGCTATGGTTCAACTCCCTACAAAACTAACACTATACCACTCAAACATCTTCCATCTTCGAGGAGTTCCACTGCAGTCATTTTGGTGGGCACTGTGGAGTGGAAAAGACCCACAGTGCCATCATCTCAAGATACTACTACACTTCGTTTTTGATAAACCGTGGTACATCCACCTGCCACAGTCCTGTCCTGGTGCACTGGGGAGTGTAATGTGTATTCTTGCAAATGTAGTAGGGGCTGTTTGTGGATGTAACACTGAACTAATGTGTTAGTTCATCACACATTTGACTTTTTGGTCTCTTCCAGGTTGCTCAGTGTCCCCAGTGCCAAACAAAGAGGGCAACCATAAAAGAAAAAAGGCAATACAACCCAATAGAGGTAGAAACAGTCATGGCAGACAGTCATCTCTCAAACACATCGCTGATCACTTTCACATGTCCTATCGTCTTTTCCCTCAGGTGACTGAGCCTCTTGAGCTCGTAGGGATGGACTTGGTGGGTAAACTTACACTCACAGGTAGTGGCAACCAGTACATATGTGTCATGGTTGATTATTTCACCAAATGGGCAGAGGCCTACCCACTAAAGAGCAAAACAGCAGTCGAGGTGACAAATTGTATACTTGATTTCATTTACAAATTTGGTGCACCCAAAAGACTGCTAACAGGCCAGGGCAAAGAGTTTTGCAATAAGGTACAGTAATGATGCCTCATTTATCCCCAGTATGCAACTACTGCTGTACTGACTTATGTCATCTTTATCCAACTAATCACTTAAAGGTCAACTATGAGCTTTGTGAAAAGTTCTGCATTGAAAGGAGCCTGTGTTCACCATATCATCCACAGACCAATGGACTTGTGGAGAAACTAAATAGAACAATACAGAGGTATAATTTGTTTTCAATACCGGAATGAGTTGTAGCTCTCACGATATGACATTAAGTTGCTGTTGCTAGCAGAGCAGCTTTATTATGCACATTAATGTGACATCTGCATTTCTAGGTCTCTGAACAAAATGGTTGCAGATCACCATAAGACATGGGACCAGTACCTGCAATCTACAATGTATGCCTTGAGAACAAAAAAACAACTGACTAAAGTACAGTCCGTACTTCTTGATGTTTGGGAGGGAGGCGAGGTACCACTCAGAGGTGCCACAGCACTTTGAGGTAAGATTGTTTAAAGTTCTCACCTGTGTGTGTGTGTGTGTGTGTGTGTGTCCACTACACATGATTTGTCGCAGGTTACAGAAGACAGAATCACCTGCCTCATTAATGTGGAGGAACCGTGTGCTGGCCTTTAGATGCAGGATGATGATTACAAAAATGTTTGTGAAAACATCAGGAAGAGCCAGGATAAGGTCCGGAAGCGTAAAGAGGACAGAGGCCATGAGGACAACTTTAAGGTAAGAGAGCTTGTCCTCCAAAGGAACATTAGACAGGAGCAAAGGAAGGGGGGAAAGCTGGAGGCTGATTTACTTGGCCCCCTTACAATCGTCAAACTGGAGGGGAAGAGTGCAGACCAGGGGCCTCATGTATCAATGTTGTGTACGCACAAAAACGTGGCGTACGTCATTTTCCACGCCAACGTTCAGATGTATCAACAGTGAAATGACCGTGGAAACGCGTGCGGTGCGCCACACCAGCTTCATGGCTGGCGTGCGCACGTTTCTACAGCTATTGTTCCTTTGGTGACACGTAGAGGTGATGCTGGGAAACTGTTAATTATGTGAAAACAATTAGTCCTCAGAGTAATGTGCACATCAGAGACACATTAATGGACAATTAATACACACGTGTTTGCAATCATATGGATGGATATAAAAGCATGCGCAAAGTGATGAAAAATGGCATTAACAATGGCAGCCTTGGCCTTGTTAGAAGACATCGCAAATGGTCATATCAGACGTGAGCGGGTGTTCAGAGAACGGGAAGATCTGCTGGTAAATGACGACAACTGGCTCATGAGTCATTTTAGGTTGCCGAGGCCAGTGTTGCTGGAGCTGTGCGCAGAGCTGCAGCCGGCCCTAGAACGAAACACAGCCAGGAGCCAGGGGTTGTCCGTTCCCACACAGGTGCTGACCACTCTGGGGTTTCTGGCAACAGGAGCCTTCCAGAGGGAACTGGCCGACCGGTCAGGAGTGTGCCAGTCCAGTCTGAGCCGAGCCATGCCAGCTGTGTGGGACGGGATCATAAGAATGTCATCCAGGTACATCAAATTCCCATACAATGCTGTTGAACAGGCCAACATTAAAGCGCAATTTGCAGCAAGAGCCGGTTTCCCTGATGTAATCGGAGCTATTGACTGCACACATGTTGCCATAAAAGCGCCATCGCAGGATGAATTTGTTTTTGTGAACAGGAAACATTTTCATTCAATCACTGTTCAAATAATATGTGATGCGCAAATGCAGCTAACCAACATCGTGGCAAGGTGGCCTGGTTCAACGCATGACTCGTTCATTCTCACAAATAGCATGGTTGGTAACAGGCTGGAGGCTGGCACGGTGCGCGATGGGTGGCTTCTGGGTGAGTAAATAATTTATCTGTTTAATTGCGCCCCGAATTTAAACCAGCACAATGCCCATTTGGGCACGTGCATTCAAATATGTGTATTTGTTTTTCCCTGGTGAAAATAGAGCGGTGTGCCGGATTGTGCTGGCCTGTAGTGTCCTGCACAACGTGGCACACCGCCATGGCATACCACTGCCAGATAACATCCCCCCACCAGAGGAACCGGATGCCAGACCCGTCAACCTCAACCCACCCCGGGAAGCGATACGGGCCAGGCAGCATCTGATTTCAACGATGTAAAGAGGCAAGGACACAATTTACTTTTTGAGTGCATTTATTGCGTTGCAAATATCACCCAGGACATTAACAATTTGATCTAGACGATCACTGACGCCACGGATTGCTCTAACTATTTCCTCCTGTGATTCCAGCACAGCTTGAGTGAGGACACGGCCAGTCGGGCGGACGTCAGCAGTTGGCGTGGGGTTGCCTGGGCGTGTGGTGCTGGAGGAGCCAGTGGAGACGCCGGGGAGCGAGGTGCTGGTGGAGACACCAGGGTGCAAGGTGCTGGTGGAGGAGCCGGTGGAGAAGCCACGGTGCGAGGTGCTGGTGGAGGAGCCGGTGGAGACGCCAGGGTGCGAGGTGCTGGTGGAGGAGCCGGTGGAGACGCCAGGGCGCGCGGTGCTGGTGGAGGAGCCCTCTCCTGGCTCATCGTCTATTCAGAAATGATAATAAAAAAAAGTAATTAAACATGAGTCAGTGTTTATATCCTGGTAACTTTGTGCACAAGCATGTGTAATGTGAGCAGCTTATTGTACGACGCAACACATTTACCTTGGGGATGATCTGTGTCGCCTTCATGGGCTCCCACAACTCCGGTTAGAGCTGTGTCACCCACAATAGCTGCCACTCTCTGATCAAAGGGGGCCAGTTCCTCCCCTCCTGTCCCCCCGCCTGTTGCGGTCAAGCTTCGGCGGTGGGCCGAAATCCTCCGCTTCACCTCCACCTTTACGTCGGACCATTTCTTTTTTATTTCAGTGGGTGTGCGCTGCTCTGACCCCACAGCGTTCACTGCCTCACACACACGGTCCCACTCAAATTTCTTTTTTTTTGTGTTTATCCCCGAAGAGAGGCTACCAAATAAAACAGCTCTTCGGGTCTCCACTTCATTTAATAAAATTTCGAGCTCAGACTCGTTGAAGTTGCGCTTCTTACCTTTACTCATCGCCTAAATCTGATGGTGCAGAGAGGGAATCCCCGGTGCAGGCCCTATTTAAATTGATTTGCATATTTAAATAGGGGCGTGGACAGGGAGGAGTTTAGCACTTTGCTAAAGCACGTTGATTGGGATGTACAAAGAAAAAGTGCTTGGATCCATGCGTACGCACACTTTGATACATCAGATTTTTTTTGTGCGTACGACAGTTTCTGGATTCTAGCGTACGCCATGTTTCAGTAGGAAATCCACGCAAGTCTTAGAACATGAGGCCCCTGGTGTCCCAGAAGGGAAAGCAAAAGTTCAAGATCACCTCATACATTATGTCCAGCCAGAAGAGAGGGTCCCTGCCAAACTAAGAAAGGTGGTGGTGGTTTCCTCTCCTCTGGCTGGTCCATCACATACAGATACACAACAGATACACACACACACACACGCACAGCACACATGCCCACACATCCTCTGGGACACCAGGCTGCCAATAAGCCCCAAGACCTTCGCAAGATGCAGAACCCTGTGAGTAAAGAATCAGGGACATATAGGCAGGTGGCCGAGCAGAGACCCTATGGTCCAAGGTTGGGCCATACAAGCTATTTTCCTGGAACATTACAACACCTGGCCCCAGGAAAGGAGTTAGAGACGGAGGTAGTATCTTGTTTTAAGTGCTCATTGTTGTTTGAATATTGTTACTCAGTTGCGCTAATGCGTAGGGATACAGAGGTTCTATGGTCTGTGTCTGTGTCTGAAATTGTTAAGTTTCGTTTTTGTCGAAAGTAAACCTCTTGTCCAGCAGCTGGGCCTTGCACTGTTTTCCGTCGCTCGCAGATCACCTGTTGCCCTGTTGCGCTAATGCGTAGGGATACGGAGGTTCTACGGTTGAGAAAAAGTAGTGCCAAATGAAAAGGGCGGTCTGACGGTGATGGAAAGCGGTGTGAATTTTCTCTATACAACGTACACTTGAACTGTTATAGATTTTTTAAGGTGAGCCTTGTTATAGGTGGTTAAATTTCGCTTCTTCTCTGGACCCCGTTCACTGCAGTACAAAGCTGAGCGTCTGGCTGGAGCGGCTCTCTGCTCCTCCAAACTGAGGCTGCGCTGATCGGTGATTACGGTAGGAAACAGACCGACTATAGATATGTACTTTATATGACCCCACTTCAAAAAACCCAAACTATCCCTTTAAAGCCTCTGATTGGTGAATGAACAATATTACAAACCCAGCAACCCTCAATCAGTCAATCAAGCTATTGATCAAACCATGCGTTGCACTGTGAATCCTGTTTTGGTGAAATGTGTTCCATGTTCAGGTCCACCATGGTCCACGCAAATATGAGAAACAGACAAGTAAAAACATTCTGATTTTCCCTCCCCAATATTTAGCCTACCTATGGAGTGCTATTTGGCCACCTTCCAGACAAGTGACCAAGACATGGTTGGTACTCATTCCTAAACCGACAGTTTAACAAAAGGATAAACATTAATGTGGAATCAGTATCACACAAAAACAAAAAGCTACATACCTGAGTGAGCTGAGATATGGCAAAGCCTCAAAGAGGGACTCGCTCAGGCTTTGGCAGATGCGAGGTGATTTTTCCCAGTGGAGGCAGAGGTTAACTTTCCTCGTCATCTTCTGCATGACTCCTACTGCTCTTTCAAACAACCGTCTTTTACCCACAACTGGAAGGTGCAAGTGATTTCCATCAAGACCAAGTAAGCGGATGTGGTCCATCTGCCCTTCACTGAGTAGGACAATCTCCCACAGCTGTAGCCGCAGAGGGTCACACCTATAATTTAAACAATGAGACACCATTTCTTCATTATAGCAAAGTAGCGGAGTAGAGCAACAGTGAAGTATCAAAACAAAAGGTGTGCAGTTTAAAGAAGCGACAGCAGAGGTACCTAGAGGTGTAACGATAGAAATGATGGTTATGCACGTAACTTGGTACAGGAAAAAAAATGGTTCTTTTAATTTATTTTCTGCACACAGCTGGTTATCAAAAAACAAGTTTAACTGTTATATCGATGATAATTTTTTAAGATTCTTTCTTGTTTTTAAATCTTTAAATGCCCCCCCCCCCTGCCTTACCTCTCTGAGCTGCTCCATCCCTACGCTCCTGCCCGGTGCCTCAGGTCAGCTGACCAGCTGCTCCTGGAGGTACCAAGGTCTAAGCAGAAGCTCAGAGAGCTTTTTCTACCGCTGGTCCCAAACTATGGAATGACTTCCTGCTGCACATCAGAGAAGCCACTGTCCATTTTCAAAACTCATCTTAAAACTCATTTTTATTCTTCGGCTTTCTACCCAGCATGAGACTCTGCTATTGTTTTAGAGTTTTATTGTTTTAACATTGTTATTGTTTTATTGTTTTTATGTTTGACGTTCTATTTCTCATTTATGTACAGCACAAACTGTCCCAGCTGTGGCTGTTTAAAGTGCTTTATAAATAAAGTTGAGTTGAGTTGAGTAGACCCGGTTTGATCACTATGTTAAATGTGTGAGCCCACCCCCCGCCCGTTCACACTCTCCAAAGAGTAAAGCATGATAGATGTTATTCACTTCACCTGTCAGTGGCATTAATGTTTTAGCTAATGGCTGTATGTTGTTGCCTCAGAAGTAATTTGACACATGCTCACACTTACCACTGAACATTTTGGAGGCATCCAAACAGTCGTCTCATTCCTTGCTCTGACAGCTCACTGTCCTCAAGGTTCAGCCATATTTTCCTCTTCTTTGACTGAGTTACCACGTAGGCCACAGCACAGCAGGAGTAAGGACTGAGACTCTCTCCACTCAGATCAAGATCGTAGTCCAGTCTGTCCAGAAAGTCGACACATTGTTCAGGACTCTGGGACTCATACAAGCACTGGCAGTAGAACAGTATGTCCACATCAAGCCCACTGTCCTCAGTACCAGCCTCATTTTTCTTACACAGATGAGGTGAAAATGTGTTTATCATTTCCTCAAAGAACCACTCAGATGTTTTCTTGAGCTGCTGATCTGGAATCAAACACTTCATCAAACTGGGGTTCTTCTCAGTCATCAACCGACACATGAATGGGATCAGATGTTTCATGTGTTTCTTCTCCTCAGTGAGGCACTGCTGGAGAACATCCTTGATTTTATCTGGATTCTTCAGGAGCCACAGCGCCGCAAAAAACTCCTGCATTGTGTAGTGAAGAAACGCATATGTGGTTTCTGTCTTAGTGGGGCCGACTTTGTTATCAAGTGGTTTCAGGAAGGAGAGGACACAGCTGTCTTCACACTGAAATTCTGTCAAGTTGACCATTTTTCCTTCAGTTGCATGAAAAGCCGCCTCAGCCAAAGACAGTATTTCCTCACTCTTGCTCTTGATAAATAAGTCTAGATGTCTGTTTGTTGTTTTTTTGCTGTTTATTTGAAGGCAATGACGAATGATATTGATGTAGATCTCAGTGATACTGTTTGGCTGTGGAGAGTCTTCACATGTCCGAAATGAAAAGCAGGCAGCTACCATCAGTGCGTACATCGGGACATGGCAGAGAGTCAACAACTCCACGTTTCTCAACACATTTCCCTGTTCTTCACCAAGAGTCTCAGCTATGTATGTTCTGATGCTCTGCTCACTAAAGCCTTTCACTTCCACTCTGAGACTGTCGCCAGAGAAAAAGTCTTCTTCATCATCTGGTCTGCAGGTGACGATGACCTTGGCATCAGGTAGTAGGTCCTTCTCTACAATTCTCTGCACCACTGAAGAAGAGAGGTCTGTGACTCCATCAAAGATGACTGTAACACTGTCAGAGTTCTCATTTATATCCTCTAAGACCTCGTCTTTGAATTTATGTGGTTCACTGAACACACTGAACAGAAGAT
>CAEMYA010000628.1:0-28478 GCA_903131615.1 Diplodus sargus
CCCTAATAATAATAAACCGGCACAATCTTAGAAGGGTTCTACCCCTTCGGGGTTAGAACCCTAACTAGGAGGTAGTTGCTCTTGTGGTCTTCACAACTGTGGCTGCAGTAACATTCAAAATGTAATTGCATTCTAGTTGAGAGAGGTTCCAATGAATGGCAGTGGGTAGACAGTAAAGGTTACAACATTTCTAGAACATGTAATAGACTGTAAATGATCATGGTTTACAATTGTCTTGGATAAACTGTCCAGCTAGCTGTTTGTGTGTTGTACTGTAGTCCATATGGGAAGCCCCAGATGAAATATATGAGAGCAGACTGATCGGCCTGAGCGTGCGAGGTAAGAACGTGTCCGGACTACAGGAGCGTGTCAACATCACCATGAATCTCACTTTGAAAGAAGATGTAACGACAGCTTTCATTCACCACTTTCTTCTGCAACACATATATAATATATACTTGTAAACAGTATAATGCAAACTTGATATATTATTGTATCACAGGAGACCAGAGAATCCATGTGTGCATTCTTTAATTTTTCAACACAGAGTAAGTGTATTACATCTGTCACAATCAATAACAATAATATGTATTCGTTAAGAAGAAGATTAATTAGAGTCATTATGCATTCACACATGATCAACCACATGATGCAGTGCAAATGAAACAGAATAATTTGTTTAATGATCTGTTTGTTTGACTTACCAGATTATAGCAACTATGGTTGTGAAACCCTGTGGAAACATAGTCAGAATCAAGTCACCTGCTCCTGTGACCACCTCACATACTTCGGTGTGCTCATGGTAGGCTTGGCCTTTTTCATCATAAAGAGGAACTATACAGAGAGAATACCAACAAAGCAACCAGTTTATCAAGACTGCTTTTTCAGTAGAAGTGAATATGAAACTGAATCTGCACTCCATTCTAAAATGTCAACAAAAATGACAAATGATAATGATAATAATGATAATGATAAATATTGTTATCATAGAATACAGAACAAATATTTATGCAAAAAACATATTTTTCATAGCAGACATTTTGAGTTCACATTCTGACTATTTAAATGTCCCTGACATTGTGACAATTAACCAGCATCCTCAACCAAGACCCTGACACTGGAGCAGCTAGAGTTTGACTTGACTTTACTATCTTAAGGGGAAATTATTTTTCACAACACTATACCCATCAGTCAGACTGTTCATACAACATACAGTATATAAAAACAGTACATAAAACAACTGTCAAAAAAAAAAAAAACAGTAACAAACAGCAACTACAAAACCATACTGTTCAGGTTGGTTCTGTTCGGCGAGGCCTATCATTTAGGGTAGTTGTAGCCGAGGGGATCAGGCTCTTCCCGAAATGAGCGCTTCTTCGTCTCAGTGCTCTGTAGCTTAATTAAATATAACCACTATTCTTTTTATCATTTCCATCTGTGTTCTTTCTACTGTGACAAGGTAAAATTTCTCTGTGAAAATAGCCTATTGAAGGAACGTATACAGCAGATGACCAGTGTAACCAGATTAATTTAGATACCCAAAGAATACATAAAGCAGGTACAAATATGATAGGTGTCATTTACACTCAGGACATGACCACACCATTTTTTAAAGCAGAACTTGGAAAAAAAAAAAAAAAGGTTTAAAAAAAAATTAAAACTTAACTTGGTACAATAAATGTTTACTAACAAATGAGAACTAATACTTTTTTCTCCATGTTGAAACTGGCTGCTGCTGGTTCTGGTGCGAAATTGTGACAACATTTTAGCCAAGGACATAAAATGTACTGTACACTACAAACTGAGTTTAAGAGTTGTGCACAGGAGAACTGTTATTGGATATGATCAGTATATACTTTAAAATTAGAATGTGATACATTAGACTGACTGATTAGTAACAATAGTTAGAATAGTCCATCTAGTTTCTAGAACGACCCAGGTTTGCAAACATATTAAGATCAGTATGTCTTATTTACTGATACTTATGGTACATGGCAGGCATGGACTGGCCATCTGGCATACCGGGCAATGCCCGGTGGGCCGACGCACATTTTTGGGCCGGGCTGTCATAATTTAATCAAAAAAGTTTATTATAAATAATTTTTATCGACCGCGATGGCCCATTGGTTGATTTTCTTTTATCTCTAAGTGCAAAGTTTAGAGGGGGCGGCCCATTGGTCCATCTTCAATATAGACAGTGGACTGAACCAATCAGGATGTAGTACGACAGCGGCCCCACCCCTCCCTGCGCTGTCACCTGTGACTTCTGCTAGTTTCAAAGTGTTAAGCACGAGAGTGACAACATCGAGCAATTAAAGAGAAAGACAAGTTGCGTGCTAAGAGAAGAATCTCACTGTAGATGCTGCAAAATGTGCTAAAATCACAGACTTATTCGCTGGAGGGGCTGCTGTCGCCTCCACGTCCTCTGAGACAGCAGCAGCGGGCAGGAAAGGAGCAGCCAGAGATGCAGGCTGACTGACAGGGACATTGTAGTACAGTCGGTAAGCAGGTAGTAACGTTAGGATAATACAGGGACTGTGAGGTCATGGAGGTAACGGTAGCTCTATACAGGAAGCGTTATCAGCGGGTCGGACCGGAAGTATCAATATTAATTGGTGATGTATACTTCCCAAAATCTGGCAGCCACAGCACCTTATTCTGACAAAATAGCAAACAGTTGAGGCCAAGAAGTGTTGGATGAGCAGCAAGTGTCCATTTTAGGCTCCATCATATAGCATTTTAGATATTTAGGTTAAAGGTGTGTTGAAGGCTGCAGAGTAGTTTGAATTCGTAGAAACCCTCTATGCTGCGGTTAAACATGTTTTAAAAAACAGATTTAAAACTGCTGAATGATAAGTAAAAGCTTCGCAATTTAAGCATTACTAAAGTAAGTGTAAAAAGAGTGTAAATGTATTATTAGCAAAAGGTATGCCCACATTGAATAAGAGTAGTGCCAAATGCTTTTAAGACATAGTTGCTTTGTATGAGTTCATAAAGCAGCCCTGTCTTTAGCCTGATGTAATAATGTTGCAGCTTTTTAAAGAACGGAGCACCTTTCAACTTGAAGAATTAGAATTGAGCTGCTATATCAGGGAAATTCAGAAAATACATGTTAGAGATGATTTCAATAAAAAGGATAAAAGAATCGGTTGAACTACACAGAGCAGACAAAAGGGGTGGAGTTAACAATAGATGCTAAACTTCTGACATTTAGGATGTTGATGATACATTATGCTTGAAATAGAGAAGGAGGAGGTAGAACTATGTGTTGAGTAAATGTACTTTTTTGCTTTTCACAATGATTATTTGATAGACTTCTAAAGTAATGATAAACTGTACATTTCTAATAAGCCTAAAGGCAAAAAGTTATCTTTCTTTTTTTTTTCACTTGTGCTCCACTAATTATGAGGGGCCGGTCTAAGCCAAAAATGCCAGGGCCGATTTTTTGTCCCAGTCCACCCCTGCTACATGGCCTACGTACAGTGCTGCTTGCTAAAATAGTTATTAATGTCTACTCCTATTATTCTCATTGTGCAGTTTTGGCTGCTGCAAATAAGGCTACTGCAAAATGTGTAGCTAGATACTGTAGCCATTCTACAATGAATTGTCCTGTGGTATAGACACCTTTATTAGCAGTAGACAGAGAAGAAACATGGGAGAGAGAGGGGGATGTGACATGCAGCAAAGGACCTCTGGCCGGAATCGAATCGGGGTCGGCTGCGTTTACGGCATGAGCTCTAACCACTCAACCACCTGCGCGCCCCTGTGGTATCCTGTTTAATAGAGGGGGTTGGCAGGGATATCATTTGGGTTTTATTTGCCAACTCTGCTTATCTTACATTAAAAAATATGCTTCACTGAAACGTCATTGTTATGAAATGTGATACTATGCATTGCTTCGTGGAATTAATAATTACTAAGTACTGTAGTTTCATTCTTGTTGCAGCCACTAAATGTCACAAACAAAGAAAAACAATTCCAATTATACTTGTTAGTGACTTTAAGTAAAACTGGCAATACTGCACATACTATATACACATAAATCAGTATTTGCATTATCATCAAAATATCCCGATTCTGGATTTATTATATTGTATAACACACAGGTGCTATAATACTATTTATGATTAGATTATTATTACTGATGCATTGACATACTGATCATTAACATAAGGTCTCTAAACTGAAGCTAGACAAAGTGGAGCTAATTTCATTTACATTATATCCATTTGAGTGGTTTAATTACTAACGCCACATCTCAAGTTATATATATGAATATATAAAGTATAAAGACAACATGTTCTGTATCTTTTTACTTTCTCCACAGGTGTCAGCTAATATCAGCCCTAAAGACCAGCAGATTCTGACATTCATCATTCTGACTGGCTGCTCTATTTCTCTTTTTGCCTTGGTCCTCACAGTTCTGCTCTTCATCACAAATAAGTAATATATTCTTCCCTGATGCACCCTCATCCTTCCTTCCAGCCTTCCCTTCTTCCTCCACTTTATATTACCTAATTTTATTAAAACCATGGTATGACAATGAAATCTTCACATTATCATGCACTTACCACAGATCATTTCTCCTCTGCTTGACAGAACAATCAGGGCAGACATCTCCATGAAGGTCCACATCAATCTAGCCATTGCCCTGATCCTCCTCAACGTGCACTTCCTCCCCAGTCACACAGTGGCAGTCAGCTCTGCCTGTATGTGGCCCTTACTTACTCTTCATTTTTCCCTGCTGGCCACTTTCAGCTGGATGGCTGTTGAGGGGTTCCACCTCTATCTTCTGTTAATCAAAGTCTTTAACATCTATGTCAGGAGATACCTGCTCAAGATCAGCCTGGTAGGATGGGGTGAGTAGAGCCGCCAAGCACAGGCACCTGTGAGATGGAGGCATCAGTCAACAAACTTTGGACTGACTGAACCCTTAAGTTAAAAGATGAATCCCTGTCTTAATCTGTTTGTTTCAGGTGTCCCTGCAGTCATTGTATCCCTGGTGGTCATCATAGACACTGACACATATGGACACGTGCCTCTGGACTTATCTAACTTGAACAGCACTGCAATGTACGGCAGTAGAAGGAACAAAATTTGCAAGCATGTGGAATCCAGACTAATAATTAACTTGTATTTATTAATGTTTTGCATGTGCATTGGGGGTTTTGTAATTTGAATATTTTGACTGCATACAGCAGAAGCTTTTTTCATTTTTTTTTCACATTTTGGTAACACTTTATTTCACAGATCTTAAAATTTCACGGTAAATAGGTGTTAATTACCAAGCAACATATTTTTGAATTTTCTTTGAAATAACCAGAATAATAACCTCAGAATGTTTTGAAGATTACACCAACATTATTTGATAGTAATATTCTGCTATTCTGAACAAGCATTTAATAAATAACTGGTATTTTTCTAAAAAAAAAAAAAAATGATTTCCAGGAAACCTCCATCTGGTTTCTGCTAAGCTTTCTGCATATTAACTTCCAACCAGTTGAAAAGTAAAATGACATCATCAGCAGGACTTACGCAAAGAATAGCTTCCTGGAAATGTATAAAGTAAAAAAAAAAGAAGAAAAAAAAAGAAGCTATTTGTTAAATCCTTATTGAAAAAACAGCAGATCATTAATCATTAATCGCCATTAATCAATAATCATCAGCACTATTTCAAATACGTACTTCATGTGAATTATTGTGGTCATAGAATAGATGTTTATTGTCATTGTTCGAGGCATTTCAGTGCCTGTGGGAAGAAACTGTCCTTCAGTCTGTTTGTCCTTGATCTGATAGATCTATATCTCTTCCCAGAGGGCAAAGGGGGAACAGGTAATTTCCGGGATCCTTAACAATACAGCTGGCCTTCTTTTTGAGTTGGCCAGTGTAAATATCTCTGAGAGGGAGTAGTGTCTTCCCAGTGACCCACTCCGCTGCCCTCACCACCCGCTGCAGGTCCTTCCTGTCCTGTGCTGTGCAGCTGGAGAACCACACCGTGCAGCAGTAGGTCAGGACGCTTTCTATCATTGACCAATAGAAGTTGGACAGCAGGTGTTGAGGGAGGTGAGCGTGCTTTAGCCTCCTGAGGAAGTAAAGTCTCTGTTGGGCCTTCTCCACCTGATGAGAGATGTGAGTGCTCCAGGTGAGGTTGGCCAAGATGTAAACCCCCAGGAACTTAAAGCTCTCTACCCTCTCTACCTCCTCCCAGTGCATGTAGAGGGCAGAGAGCTCTGTGCATTTGGATTTCCGGAAATCCACAATCAGTTCCTTGGTTTCAAGGTGTTTAAATCCAGGTTATTTTCCAAACACCATTGCTTGTTAAATATGTTAAATATGTACTCATTAAAATCATAGTTGCCTCACTTATGCACACAGCCTGTAAAGGTGGACTACAGTCACTCATAGAAGACATTCAAAATGGTGATGTATGACTCCTGATTTTAAACAAATTAAGAGGACAACTCTGCTTTAACTCAGGAGGTGTTTTCAGGACTAGAGACTTTTCTTGATCTGGTTTGTGATTGTCAGAAATATTACGTGCTAATGCGTCAATTTACACTATATTCTGCAGTTTGGACAGAGGAACCATGACAGAGCCAAGCGAGAGATCCTTACCCTGCTAGGAATCACTGTTCTGCTTGGCATACCATGGGGCCTTGTCTTCTTCTCCTTCGGCTACCTGACCACTGCGGGCCTCTATCCCTTCTGCATCCTGAACTCACTGCAAGGTCTGCACAGCCTTCCTCCACATGTTCAGTTCTATCCTGCATGTGGTGATATCAAGCATGACAGAAAAGGGTTATATATGTCAAATATTAAACGAGTTGTTGTAAATGCAAAGTTGATCCTCTTGGTTTTACATTTTAATAGGGTCGGACGGGAAACAACAGTGTGTATCTTTTATACAGAAAGCTTAATATAGCAACTCTTTACATGTTTATGCCCAATCAGACTTTGTTTAAGAGCAGTAACTATAGTGCATTGTCCAAGTCAGACCATACAGGCCATCTTGGTACTCTCCCACTGTGAATATGGAATGGAAACACTACTTTGTGTGGCTGTATCATATTTCACAATAAATGGTCAAATGGTTATGACAGTTCGAGGATTTTTTATTCACATTGCAAACTGACAAAATCACTCAAATGTTAAGAGAAAAGAATACTAAAGACAAAGAGACCTCTGTCAATGATAAATGGTGTGTCATATTAGAATACATACTTCTGTATGCAGTGGACATTTGTATATTGGTAAACAGTGAAGAGACACAGTCAGATAGTTTATCAGAAGCATTTGCATGATCTGCATGACCCTGTTCGCCTGTGTGTTCGCTCTCTAACACTTTGCTGTCTCTGTCAGGTTTCTTCATCTTCCTGTGGTTTGTGATGTCACTGAGAAAGATTGGTAAATCAGCTGAGACGAGCGGTGTAACACACAGCATCAACAGCTGAGCCGGAAGCCAACGCCAAGACAAGTGTTTTGTGTGTGTGTGTGTGTGTGTGTGTGTGTGTGTGTGTGTGTGTGTGTGTGTGTGTGTGTGCGTGCGTGCGTGTGTGTGTGAGAGAGAGAGAGAGAGAATGTGAAGTTTGTTATTATTATATTTGCTTTACATCATGATGTTTTCATGTACAATAAGAGAGGCAAACGTGCTGGAGCTGACTCATGTAGGTGGCTCTTGAATGATATCGTGAAATATTCTAACAACGACAAATTCTGTCATTTGCCTCACATGGTGGTGTGCTCATGAAATGTATTATAATTGTGGTGAGGGGTTTTTGCCTTCTTGTGTACATAGCAGCTCTTCAGCATTTTCATCATGTATAGCCTAAATATTTGTTTCATATATTTTCCACAATTCCAGTGTGTGTGTGTGTGTGTGTGTGTGTGTGTGTGTGTGTGTATTTGAATATTTGCAGCGCAGTTTGTTAACCATTAATAATTAACCAAAGTTAAAATACCTAATGCAAACAGCATGAAACTTCTGTGTTTTTTTCAAACCATGATGTTATTGTAGCATGTATCACATCTCTGTCGACAGACTGTAATAGTGGAGTTTTGACTGTGACATCAGTTCTTCTCCTGTAAACACTAACAAACTTACCTGCACTCATTTTGTTGCAGTGATAAAAACTAATATTTGCATAAAACAAATACCTCCACCAGATCAAACACAAGCACGATTGTATTTTACTTTAAGTTCCCAATCATGAAGTGACACAACCAGCACAGCGCAGCGCTCTGTTTCATCTGGGTCACCTCAGAGGTAAGAAGGGAACCACTCTATGTTCACTGAGTAACAATGTACATGTTTGTAAATGTTGTCTTTTTTATTATTATTGGGGTGTACACTGGGTGTTTCTGTGAGCATATTGTGAAATTTGTGACTGAGTAATTGTTAAAGGTTTAAAAGTTGACATTTTATTTAGTTTTATATGGATTTGTATGAAATCTTGATCATGGACTTAAGATTTTCCTTTAGTTGGAGCTGTATGACAGATTTTCCGCAATTTGGTCAATGATATGGTCTAAATCCATAGCAAGTATGTCGAAGTTTTGCTTGTTTAATATTTAGTTTTACCATTCAGAGAATTTAGCCCATTTTTGTCTATGTTATTTGGGAGTGGGCTGGACTACTGGGAGTTAGAAAGACAAGAAAAAAACTTCTGTGACTTTTTGAATATTAGAAATCTTTTTTTTTGTTTAGGGTTTAGGATTTTGGGAGCTGGACAGTAATATTTGCGTATATTACATTTCCTGTTACTTACAAAACTTTTGGACATTTGATGTTTTATTGTTATCAGCATCTCACAGCTGAGATAAACTGCATGTATCTGCGACAAAAATGTGCTTTATTTCTTTTGTTATTTATTTCATCGGTCACATGTTCAGTGGAAATACAATGGTCCCCTTACTGCTCTTCATGCTGCTCCAAGAAACGCTGGCTGACAAAGGTAAGACAGATATTTTAATGTATTTACTTGAAGCCAATTGTGATATACATTTTTGCTAATCAAAAATAAAAGGAACAAGGTACCTGAAAACAAAAAAAACCTATTATCTGATTAGCCTACGTCAGTCATAACAGCAGTGAAACAGCACACAACAGAACTGGCCGAGAACTGGTTAGATGAGAGGAAAGGGGAAAAAAGGTAGAGTTTGTAACTTTACTCAGTGACAGTGACAAAAGTACTGTTATTCCATGTTAACTGAGAGACCACTAAAACTCCTCACACATTAACTGAGAAAAAATCATGATAAACTAGATTTTCAGTGAGAACATTTGCAGCTGAATTTCTTGTGATCTTTCTGTTGAAACAAAGAAGCTTATACAAGATTCAACAACACCTGAGAGTGATGTTTAACATTCTGAATGTAAGAATGAATAATGTGATTAGGGGTGTAAATACTATTTAAACCATCCATCTGCATTTAAATCAGTGTGATCACTGATAGACAAAAGTTAGAAGTAAATTAGCTACTCTCTTGAAGTTTGTTTTATGTTTAGTGAAGTAATTTAGGTTGCTGTTCATGTACCTCAGACTGTGTCTGAAACAAAAAATCTGAAAAATGCTAAAATTGTATTTGCTGCTTGGAATTCTAGATATTCCTTACCATAAAATATCTACTAAACTATTAATGAAAGGGACTATGTCTTTTTGGGGAAGAAATTCAAGCTCTGTAATAATTACAATATTAATGACGAACTAATAAAAACTCAGAAATATTAATATTTTTCCATAAGTGAATAAGCAAGCTGCTGTTGGGGGGAAAGAGTGTCCCAAATACACTGTTTGAGAAACGTGGCAGGGTCCACACATATAAAAAAAGTTAAACAATATGATATTGCGTTGTCCTCTGAGGTCAGTTTGTTTATTCAGTTTATTCAGTCATGAAAACAAAGAGCGTTTGTTTATTTAGTGTGTTTAAGCAAAAAAGAATCAGCCAATGAAGTTATTTGTCTTCTCACTAAATTTTGGTTCCCCAAAACTCCCCATCAACTCAGACTAGATTTTTTGTGAGAAATTCTACATTTTCTTTACAATAAAACAGTAATCTAGTAAACCATTACCATAAGATTTAAGGCTGTGACTGACGACATGTCAGATACAGTAAATTGCATTTGTGCCTTTTCCCTCTGTTTCTGTCTTCAGTTTATCTCAACATTTCAAATAGTGGCATTCATGTTAACATGACAGGGGTTGACATCGTAGATGATCTATCTGGTAATGTCGAATGTGTGGCGGGAGATCTTCAATGTTTCTTTCACTGTGTTGAGTTCAACATCATGCCGTGGTTCAATGGATCATCTGTTTACTTAGAGGCTGACGTGAATAACCTTACTGACAAGATCATCTACAGCTTTTCTGAAAGTAAGTGTACTGTACCTCAATTAGACCATTGACTCTGTACATACAGGTCTCAGAAACTGCAGTACAGTACCTACAGAGTGAAGCACACATAATATTGATCAGACATGATGTTGTTGTTGAGAACTACTATCTCCAAAAACAGGGTGGTTTAACTTTATGTCTGCGTCTCAAGTCTGATTCCTCTCTCAATTTTCAGATAGAGGAAAATGTACTCTATACCCCTGCAAGGCAAATATTATTTTACCACTGATTTCTCTACTGAATGGTGAGAGCTTTTATCAAAAGGAAATGATATATCTCCACTCTGCACGGGATTCATGTCCACAGCTCTTCAGTAGCAGCTATGAGGTCAAAACATCCTTTATCAAGTAAGTTTCAGACCTGTTGCAGGTGCTCCTCTGTCTATTGCTCCATAGACTTATATTACATCACACTTATTTCTGTGAAACCGTCTTTATACATGCAAGTAGCACAGCAATGTTGGTCTGTCAGTCTCAATCTCAACAACAACAAAACAATTGTTACAGACATTCATGGTTCCCAGAGGATGAATGGAGGATGGAAAAAAAGATACATCACTCACTATTGGTTTCTTCTCCTGCTGTCAGATATCAGAGGTCAAACACATGACCAATTTAGTTTCTTATTTGTAGGCCCACCCAAACTTCTAATCACAACTCTGACCAACACACAAGACTAAGATGAAGAATTTTTCCTATTTTTTTGTTCGCTCAGGAACAATTCTTTTTTTGAATGCTGGCCTAAAGCCATGTAGTGCGAATTGATAATTAATACAATACATGTAAAAATTAATAAATAAATCAAATAATGTTGCCCTCCAGTTATAATTGTGTATCCTACAATGACACCCAGTGCAGCAGGTTGAGGTCGATAGATTGCCTACTTATAAAAACAGACAGGGAAAAAAACTTGAACACAGTACCAGATAAAAAAATATCAGATAAATGAAGAATAACGTGATTTAACTCCCTTGTTTTATTAGCTATCTACATTCTTAAGACCTCTAGACCTGCAGTACTCGCACAGCCCACTTGAGGGCACCTGACATACAATACAGATTATAGATGCACTGTAACATCAGTTTCAGAATGTACTGATAGAAATGTGTTTTTTTACTGGCAGAACAGAAGCCTCTTCCCTCCTCTGTCTTGAATTTAAAAGCATCCTCGATAATGGCCAACCTTGATCAGTCTCTGGGTCAGGAGTTGAAAGGCAAGAAGAAGCTATATTAACAGAATCGAAAGCACCCAATGTGAAAATCACAAGGAACATGAGGAAACTGTTTGACATTAAATAACATTCTAAAAATGTATCTTTAAATATATAAAATATAACCTCCATAAATTGTCAAACTGTGATGATGAGAAGATGATGAAGAGAAATTAACATTTCAACTCCAAATGAAGTCCTTCCCATTGTCTCTGTGTAGTGTGGAAAGGCAGATAATCCATAACATCATGGGAGCAACCCAGCTTGAGGCTGGAGCCTCCAAACACTATAACCTGAAGGTCCTGTCTCTGAATGTGGTCAACGTCAGTGAGGCTGACCATAACTCTCAGGAAACCAACTCCTTGATATCGATGGAAGCTCCACAGGTGTGGAATGATAAATGGTGCTGTCATAATTTTTGGCTGTGCTATGTCAATTTTGTTTTAATGGGTAGCTCCACCAATTTTACACATTAGGTCTTACATGTGTGAAAATAGTAATACAAAGTTATTTGTGGCAGCAGAGGAAAATTCATGTAATCTGATAAATTGCCTTTAGTGATCTCATTGTGGGTAATTTAGGCACTAGGTCTGAAAAAACAGTCCACTGGTCTAGCATTGCACTCCTATGATGCTGTTGGACTCATTGTGGCAGTTCATCAAAAAACATTTGATGAAAATCGATATAGTAGGACCAGAGATACAACCTTTTTATTCCACGCATTCTTCTTCCTTTCCAGAACCCGGCACCTTTACTATCGATAATGCACCTAAGCCACTGAGTGTCATCACTGGAGGCAATGTATCAGATAACATCCAGCTTCCTCTGGAGCCACAAAAGGCTTTATACTATTTTCTTCACATATGCAATCCCCAGTCCCCAAGACCTGTAAACACACTTTAATGTGTAAAATGTGGTGTAGCTACCCTTTAATTGCAAACCATAAACTTCCGTAGTTTGACATTTTTTTATTCCCACTGTCAGCTGCTGCCTCAGAACAAGTCAACCATCCCTGACATTTGGTTGCCTGTGGAGGCCCTGAAGAAGAAGAGCATCATTGGTTTGGTCAGCTACATGCGGCACAGCCAGTTCCAAGTATATCCTTTATCCAATTTACTTCAATACACATTCAAGCTGTCATGATACAATATCTAATTTACATTTATATTTAGCATGTTTATGTTCTTAGTATATGAATATATATTTTATAGTGCTCTGTGTTTTTCTTCATGACTGCACTGAAACTGTCTCCTCGTTAGTTTGGTGATGGAGATATCTCATCAATGGTTCTCAGGATCGAGGTAATGGGGGAACGTCTTCATAATCTCAAGAACCCAATCAAGATGATCTTCAGAATTCTTCGACACACAAACATGGATGTAAGTCTATTTTTGCATGCAGCATTTTAGAGAGTTGGTCATTGGTAAATTTGGTTTAAAGTTAGTTTCACCTCAGTGAAACTATCTGTGCAGTTTTACTCTTTGCAATTTCAGAGAGGCAGTTCATCAAACTCCACATCAATGTTAATCAAATCTAAAGCGCTATGTTTTCGTTGATATTCATTGTGTGGGGACATATTTCCCTAATATATGTAATGATGTAACCACATCAACTTCACTTCACATCAACTTTGATTCTTGTAAATATATGGGGTCTTTTTCTGAATTTGATGGCAGCAACACATTTGAAACAAGTAGGGACAATAGCAACAAAAGAATGGGAAAGCTGTGGAATGCTCCAAAAACCCCTGTTTGGAACATTCCACAGAGGGGATAAAAGGGGCACCCTTGAAAGGCACAGGAAAGGATGGGTGAAACAAATTATTTTTAAAGGATATTATTACATGCCCTCTGGAACACTTTGTGAAACCACTGTTGGTAAACACAGATTGTTTGCAAACGATTGCATTCTGTTTTCATTTACCTTTTGCAGTGTCCCAACTTTTTGGGAATCTCAGTGAAGAGAACTGATTTTACTGAATTTTATAACAATGTTGTGCCACTGGGATTTTATTTTAACCACCTTAGATAAGGTAAGCTTCTCTTACTTCTTCTTTTGGCTGGGCAGCTTCTTGTATTTTTCAACATAGCTCCGAATGTTTGTTGTTTTACAGAATGACTCATGGCTTCAGTGTCACTACCTTGATGAACGTGATCTAAGGGGTAGGTGTTTATTAGTTTTAGCTTACAGTATAAAAAGCAAAACACTGAAATTGTATGGTAGTTACTATTCATCATTTTTATCACATTTATCACTCAGTGACAAATTGAAGAAAATATAAACGTCCAATTATACGCTAGTCATTGAGGTGTACTGGCCAGGTTAATAAATTTTAGGCAATTTGTTCATATAAGTTGCAGCTTCCCGCAACAGCACCACTATGGAAAGAGACAAGACATTCTTATTTCAAGTTTGTTGCTGGAAATCACATCACACCGTTAAGCCCTTAACGATCAGTTTGTTTATTCAGTCATGAATATGAAGAAAGTTTGAAAAGAAATCAATCAATGAAAATCTGTCTCTTCCCAAAACTACTTAGTGCACTGCAGCACCACATTATGTAATAACATCCCATTATGTAATAATGTAATGCATTTTCAATTCATTATGTAATAACACTGCATTCTGTAATAATCTGCCTACAGTAAACAATTTCAGTGTATTGAGTGAGTTACTTTTTTCTTTGCTAGAATTTAGAGAAAAAATTGTCAGCTCTTGTCTGTAGACTACTTTTCACTCATATATATTGTGAGGGTTTGTTTTATCCTATAACTACAGATAAAGGGCAAAATGTGTTACATTTTCTGTTCCATATTTGTTTTCGTGTTTTGTCTGCTTTCTATCACGTATAATATTTTGGGGGAAAAATCGATTCACATAAGAATCGGGATTCTAATCATCCACAATGCTGAATCAATTCATAAACTTCAAAAATCGATTTTTTTTTTTTCAATGTTCCCCCGTCTCTCTGTGCGCCCCCACGGGCTTCCGTACACAGCGTTGCAGCAAGTTCCAAGTAAGAAAGACAAGAAATTTGTCCTCAAAATATTTGTCCTTGACATTGCACCCCATTGGAGTTTAGAACTGGGTTCTTAGCGGGGGGCTTTTAATTTGAAAGTAGCGACCGTTCCTAGCTAGCCACTACAACAACAAGCTAACAGCGAAGACAGCTTCAGAGACCGAGGAGACGCTAGCATTTCCTGGATCTCAGCAGCTGTCCAGTTGCTAATCTTGACGTCCGCGGATGAAGTGATTGACTGACTGCTGTGATCAGCTGTTTCCTGGTTTTAAAACTCCTCAGCTGTGGGGCGCACAACAGTGCCGGTCATCCACACCTCCTCCCATCTCACGCAATTTCCGGCATATCGACGTCTCGGATTTAGATCGGAATGGAGTTGGATGAAAGTGTGCCCTCTGAGTTGGCAAATTAGCGGACCAGGACAGACCCCCAATTTACCGGCTTCTGTCTAAATCCGCGGACCGAGCCGCAAAAAGGATGGTCAAATCGGCGGCTTGCTGCCCAGTATATAAGCGGCCATTAACTATGCAAACAAGGGCAGCCATGCACTGCAGGCACACTGTTAAACAGAAGTGCACAAAAAGAAGGTGCAGGTCATAACATTCACACACAGTGTAGCCAGCACCTTCCTTCCAAGCAGAGAGACGGCAACTTTTTCAAAATCCATATTCATCTAGTCAAAATACTCTTTAAGGGCTTGCTTTTTTCATTCTGCAGCAGATTGCACTACTAAAGTTGTGCTTTTGCGCATTTCATGGAGGAAGTTCTCATTTCTTATATAGCATAATGTGACCATAGATAGATAGATCTTACCTTTTGTCTTAAGTTTGCCTTTGTGTGATTACATAATTGGAATCAGTTTATTTAAAAATCACATTATCTTACGCAAACTGTATTGTTTTGATGCCATAATTTGCCTCAACACAATATGCATCGTATCAATTTTTGAATCGAGAATCGATTTTGAATCGAATCGTGACCCTAAGAATCGGAATCGAATCGAATAGAATCGTGAGACACCCAAAGATTCACATCCCTAATATTTTGGCATGTGTCACATACTGTATATAATCATTTATACATATTACATATATGTATTTGTATAAATGTGCACACCAACTATATATACACATGCATAGAATGTCATGGAAATGCATTATTATTTAATAGATACATTTACTAATGCTATTATTGGTACATGTTAAAGACATGTCTTTACATATTGTTAACATGTATGACTGCAGCATATAATACCATATTAAAAAAATCAACGTATAACCATTTTTCATATATGTACATATACAAATGTCATTTCATTGGTATTTGATATATGTCATAAACTTATATCTCCAAATATACAAGCATGTATGTATGTTACAATCATATAATCCCTCCGAGGTAACATATTTGCAGGATCACTCTTGATATAAGGTGAATTATGCCATATATTATATTTTTTTATGCAAGGAGAACATTTTAATTTGCATGACAGGAAAAATTTAATGACGTAAGGTGGAGTATTTATTTCCATGTGTCAAGGTTGCACTAGATGATAAAATAATTTTCACACCATTCCTTTTCTCACATGAAAAGTTTTGTGTGCGATTGTTTATAGTCTAATGATATGCCTTTTGTATACCTTGTCCATCTAGAGAATTGTCAAAAAGTCACTTAGCAGAATTAGGCCTGATTAGGTTAACTAAATTCTGATGTTTCCCTGCTGGTCCCAGGAAATTGGTGGAAAACCGATGGATGTGAGACTCTCAACATGACCAATAATAAACAGACTGACATTATTTGCAACTGTAACCATGCAACGCCATTTGCTGTCCTACTGGTAAGGAGACACACTTGGTTTGACTGACTTATTCCTGATGAAATATTTACCAGTGAGCCAAGGCTTTATTAATTTGGCATCTTTCATACAAGACATAAACACAGCAGATTATCATGTCATCTTTGATCATCTTTACTCTATATTGTAACCACTATTCAATTTTTTTGGTAGATCAGAGAAGAAATTTCAGGAATCCACTGGAAAATACTATCATACATCAGTTACATAGGCTGTGGCCTGTCGGCCTTCTTCACTGCTTTGTCCCTTGTGATGTTTGTCTTCAGTAGGTATGTATACATGTATTCTAAGCTTTTTTTTCAGACCAGATGATAGCTGATGTCCAAGAAATGGTACTGACATCAGACATCAATGAAACACTTTTAGTACTGCTGGTAGTCTCAGTGTTGTCTATAAGCAGAGGCAGATTACATCATCACATGAAGCACCAAACACAACCTTACTGATTATCATAAAACATTGATCTTGCCTGTGCCGGTATTCTTGTCATATGCCCTGTTTCCATTCTTTCCCTCCCGCAGAAACCACAAAATGGATTACTCCATCTCTATCCATGTATCTCTGAGTGGGGCCCTGTTACTGCTCAATACAACCTTCCTACTGACCGAGTGGGGGGCGACGGTGAAGCCAGACTGGGTGTGTGTGTTTATCGCAGCGCTAATGCATTACTCCTTGCTCTGCTGTTTCACCTGGATGGCTATAGAGGCACTTCACCTCTATCTACTGCTGATAAAGGTGTATAACACCTACTACAAACACTACCTGGTCAAGTTGTCTCTGGCTGGATGGGGTGAGTACTGCCAGAGCATCTACTGTATATGATACATGCTGGTGTTTTGTGTGATGACTCACATGATGACAGCAGTTAAACTTAGAATAAGTACAGGAAGCCCCAAGAACATGTTCGGTTTTTCAGAATGACTAAAAAAAAGGAATGAAAATCCACTGAGCTGTCACTGAAAGACACTGACCTAGAGGATAACTGGACTATCCTTCATATGTAATTGTTTAACATCTTTGAAGGGTACTCAACACTTGGTAAATATCCCTAAAAACCTGATGATCCTTTTATTTTTAGATGAGTGATTCTGTTTTCAAACTCCATTGTAGTGTCACTATAGATATCTTGATGTGATTCCTTATACTTAACAAGCTGTGTGTGTGTGTGTGTGTGTGTGTGTGTGTGTGTGTGTGCGTGCGCGTGTGCGTGTGCGTGTGCGTGTGTTTATATGTGATTCTCAGGGATCCCTGGTGTAATTGTGGCAGTCTCTCTGGGACTGAAGGACTTCAAACAGTTCTACGGAATTACACAACTGAACATAGCCAACACCAACCAAACTAGCACCATGTAAGCAAATCCTGACTGTGTTTGATAAATTCATTATTTCTGTATTCATGTTTTTGGTAGGACAATAGAAACTAGACAATTCCCCGCCCGGAATCGCGAGAGTGGGCTGTGCGCTTTGCCCCGTGACGAACAAAAACTACGAAAGCTAAAGCAAAAGTTGAATCCCACGTTGATAATTTGGACTTTTATCTACATTTTAAAGTTTGAATGGTGGGTCTCGGTCAAAGTATGCCAGAGATGTCGATGTTTGTAATCTTCCTTTCAATCTTTTCACCTGGTCTCATTCACTTTGTGTGTGTGTGTGTGTTTGTGTGCATGTGAGTGTGTGTGTGTGTCTCTCTGTGTCTGTGTGTCTGCGACTTTTTGACCTAGTCCCATTCATTCCTTATGGGAAAATTTACGCAGGTTTTCGCGACTTACGTCACGAAAACATGAGTGTTCTCTATCTGTCTGTGTGTGAGTGTGTGTCTGAGTGTGTTTGTGTGCATGTGAGTGTGTGTGTGTGCATGTGTGTCTGCGACTTTTTTGACCTCGTCCCATTCATTCCTCATAGGAAAGTTAATGAAGGTTTTCGCGACTTACGACCTAGTCCCATTCATTCCTTATGGGAAAATTTACGCAGGACATGAAACATGAGTGTTCTCAATCTGTCTGTGTGTGTGCGTGTGTCTGCGTGTGCATGTGAGTGTGTGTGTGTGTGTGCATGTGTGTCTGTCTGTCTGTCACTCTCTCTGCTGGCCCAGCTGATCTCGTTGCTAGGTGACGGTTGGTGAGGGCCCGTAGCAACGGCTGTCCCAGGCTGATTTGAGACTGATTTCTGCCTCAAATCTAGAACGTCAAACTAGTGCTATTAAGTCAAAATCATACATGAAATCGGACACATTTTTTGACGATCGAGCCAGAAAGGCCTTAAGGAAGACACTAGCTTCAGAAATGTGGAAATACGAGTGAGTTTAAAAAAGGTGCAGTTTCGAAAATCCTCTCCCCGATTTACATTGGAGTGAATAGGACTGTTGAGAGCTACTCTTGTCAATTAGAGACAGTTAATTCAAAAACCGTAAATCCTACCGATAAAGTAGACACAGTGGCCCTCATTTATCAATCTTGCGTGAAAACAGGTGCAGATCTGTGCGCAGAATTGGTCTTACGACAGGACACACTGGTGATTTATGAAACATTCGTATCTGACCAATTCCAGCGTACGAATGATCGGGTCTTGATAAATGCGGCGGCTGAATTTGATCGTCATTAACATGTTACGCCCTTAAATATTCGTAGATCGGAAGCCTCGCCCACTGAGGTCAAACATTGAATGAAGAAACTCTGGCAAGAAGAGAAACTTTTCCGAGATGGAGATCGGCATCCCGGCAGTGCCGGCACATCAAAGGCTCCATTCACTAATAAAATGTTGTGCAAAACTGAACAGGCCAAAATAATATGGCACACTTTCTCTGGGGTATACAGCAGAGTTCCCCCTGCTGGTCCGAGACGGAGCCACCTGCCCTTCAGCACCCCGAAGCAGCTCCACTGTGACCCGTGTGCGTGTGTGCGCACTGTTGAATCTGCGTTCCTGCTCTGTAGCAGGTTTGCCAGCGGGGTTATTAGGTATTCCGTTAACTAGTTGTCATGTTAGACTATTTACATATTTTATTTTACAAAAAAGAGGTATCAGTAAAAACGTAAAAAATAATCTGTTTTGATCTGTTCTAAATATGTGACTGCTTATGCCTAATGACAGCTGAGGTTTGTTTAATAATTATTTTCAGTCTCAGCCAGATTTCACTGTGTTGCACCGCAAATCCACAGACTCAAATTTGCGTACACGAGCTCAGACCTGACGTGAGATCTGATCGTAGCTTCTGCTCACGTCCAAATTGATAAATGCCGAAGTTTGCGTGGAAATGGTCGTACACACGGTTTTCTGCCGTACGTTCGTTTGATAAATGAGGGCCATTGAGAGAAAGAAGACACGTGTGGCTACAACTCTGGAAAATATCACTGTTTTTGAGTGACATTTGTGGCCGGGAGCATGATGTAAACAGAAAATAGCAGAGGAAATTTTTGAGTTTCTGTCACTCTGTCAGTTGGCTCTCTCAGTCTGCTACACGAACATTCCGCCATACACACTCATTGAAAACCCAGAATTTTTCCAAAATCACTCACCATCATTAAGGGGTCAGAGTTCAAAAACTATGAATCGTAGGACAAAAGTTCAAATACAACTCAAATAGACAAGACTTGTGTCTACATTGTAAAGTTTGAATGGTGTTTCTAGGTCAATGTAGAGCAGGAGATGTTTAAAAAAAACGTCGCAGATTTGCGACTTTTTTGACCTCCTCCCATTCATTCCTTATGGGAAATTTATCGCAGTTTTTCGAAGCCCACTAATAATCAACTTTAGCACCATGAATCCAAAGCATTTAAAAGAAAAAATCCCAATCTGATTACATACAATTACAGAGCATGGGAAATATTGCATTTATGTCCTTCATACATGATAATCGTTCATATAATTATGTTTGTATTATAGGGTTTTGGCTGTTTTCATATGGCTTTAGGACAACATGTTCTTGTACATGATTTGTACACAAGATTATTCTGCATATGACATCTCAACATCTCATATATACGGTACACACACATACATAGGTACATACATGCATGCAAAGTTCACACACATAAAATACATACACATAGCCTGCATATACATATGTTCATACATTCATACATACATACATTCAAACATTCATACATACATACATTTATAAATACAAACACACATACATACATAAATACATACACAGATAAACATTCTTAAATACATACAAACACACATATATACATACATACATACATACATATAAACATTCTTACATACATACAAACACACATACATGCAAACATTCTTACATACATACATACATACATACATACACACATACATACATACATACATACATACATACATACATACGCACATACATTTACAAATACATATATACATACGTACCCACATACATATATACATACACAACATACGTACATACATTCATACGTACATTCAAATATAGCCATTTATACATACATACATTTTTAAATACAATCATACATGTGTATATACATACATACAAAACATAAATACATACACACCTTTATACACCTACATTTAGAAAAAAAACATTAATTCATACATACATAAATACATACAAACATACGTACCTACATACATACCTGCATACATACATTCATACAAACATACATGCACATACACACATACATACATTTATAAATACAAACATAGGTACATACATTAATACATACATACAGTACATCAGATCAGTATATGCATGCACTCATTCATTCATACATAACACCATCCGTACATATAAATATACATTTAAGATACATTGGGATAAAATCATAATCTTGGTTCATTTGACAACACCTGTAAGCACTGGCTGTAACATCAAGTGTGATTTACTGCAAAAAAGAATATTAACATCAACATCCAATCTGCCACTAACTATTTGATACAGAGGTAATTAAAAATGTAAACACATTGAATGCCAACTATTAAAAATATCAAACCCAGAATTTCATTTCCTAAAAATCTTAAGGATTGTAAATTTAAATATGAGACAGTGTTTCTGTTCTTTTCAAAGACAGTTATTTATTTATCCTGTATACATGGATATTTGCCATCTTTTCTTCAAACTGTAATCTGACTGTCCATTGGGTTTCCTGCCTGTCTCACAGCTGCTGGATCACAGATGAGTCCTTCTTCTACTCCCTGACCTTGGTGTATTTCACCCTTATATTCATCTTCAACACTGGCATATTGATGGCAGTGGCCTCTAGCATCTGCAAGATGAAACAGGCATTCAGGAGCAACTCAAAGCTTGGAGGCAAGGCTGAGGGAAAGACTTGGGGAGATCCACAGAGGTTCAGGGAGTCCTGCAGGAGTGGCCTCACCATGTTAGGTCTTACCTGCTTGATGGGGACCACCTGGGGCCTGGCCTTCCTGGGTTCAGGATACGTCAACTACCCCATTCTCTATCTTTTCTGCATCCTCAACTCCACACAAGGTCTGCAGTCATGTCTGTCTCTGTTACAAATGTTTTACACCTTCAGTTTGATTGTGAATTTTACCTTTGACAAGATTAGAATTCAATTCATGCTGTCTCTCTGTCAAGGTTTCTTTATCTTTCTGTGGATCTGTCTGTCAGCCAAGAAGCAGAGGAAGAGAGATATGGAGGACAGAATGAGTTCATCTCCTGGCAAGACTTCAGGAACCAAATCTGATTAGATCCCCTTTCCTCCCATTAGTCCAGACGCTAAAGTGCACATCACTGATAGCAATCCCACTTACTTTATCCATAGCAGCTGTAACTCACACATATAACCATCCTGTAATTAGCTAGGTCTCTGTTTCTCTGTACCTTTAAAACTGTCCTAACATAAACACAAACATTAGCTTTAGGTCTGTCAGCTTAAAGTCAATACTGCCATTAAGATAAATCGGTTTGCTACTGAATGTTGTACATGTATTCTTTAATAAAGTTATAATCTATCAGTGTAGAGCAGTGGTCTCATGTTGCCAATCGTTGAAGTCATATGAGTTGGATTATTTATTTTCATTTCCCCATCTGTGCTGCCAGTTTGGGAAAATAGTATGTTGTGCAGGTCTAAGTTTCGCTTCCACTTGTGTCAGTTGACTTGATCATTGTGACTTAACTTTTTTGTCTTACGTCTGCTGGTTAACAGTGACATTTGTAGACTTCCTCTTTTCTCAAAGTTTGTTTGTCTAAGTCTAAGTCTGATAAGATATTCAAATAAGTTCTTTCTTTGAACAGTTAGAGTCTTATTGTCAGTGATGGATTATTGATTTCCTGTTTTTCAGTCATAACTTGTTAAAACATATAAATGATGAGAGTTTGGCTTCAGATTAAACTAAGTATGTCAGATAGATTTTCTAACTGTAGCAGCTTAAAGAAAGTATCATTAAAAGACCAGAAAGAAACTCCCCTGACATGAATCACTTCCTGTCCATATGAGCCATCTACCCCCACTCCACCACCATCATGATAGATGTGAAACTTCCTTCTCGCCTCATTAAGCAAATCTTCAACCAGCAGAACTATGCGGTCCATTCACTTTAACATCTGGGTTTAAGAACAGTGAGGCACAATGTGGATTACTCGTTTTTTCATCACACTAACCTGGTTATCTCAGACCCATGCTGGTGGTGAGTTGCTCATTGTGGTTACTGTTTGTTTATCGTACCCATTTGTTTATGAGGTGAATACTATTTTCCCTATCAATATATCAAGGTCGAAGATCACCGAATCAAGACAAAAATAAAGTCACTCCTGGTCCTCTGTCACCTGACGTTAGGGACTCTTACCAAACTAGTTGTGCAACAGTAAAAAGCGTTTCTCACAGAAAGTGGTGATCAAACAGTTACAACAGCCTCTCATGTCCGTCTGTAGTGACAACTGTCACTTAAATGTTTTGTCTTATTCAAATGTCAATCTCATACAAGGCGTCTCCATCAATGTACACTGTTTTTGACTCTTTCATTTTCTTTCTCTGTCACTCTGACAGACATCTGTGAAAATGTCATCACCGACTGCAAACAAAGGGATGCAGCCTGGACCAGGTAACTCATAGAGTGGATATTAAGCTGACGCTGTAGATATTACAATTGATTTTGTGAACACATTGCATCTTTCTCATACACTAATGATAAGTGTGGTCGTGCTCTGCTGTCTTATGAATGATGGGATAACTTTGACATGACTGCCAGACCCTGAAACAAAATAAGTATATAAACAAAACATTTAATATGGTTAAATATCGAAGATTATCACTATATATGTATATATAGTGACAATCTTCGAATATATATATATATATATATATATATATATATATATATATATCTATATATATATATACTGTATGTATACTCTATATATACTGTATGTATAGATACATACATAAAGTAGTTGTAATAATGTAATTATTGTATTGTATTGAATATGCAACTTATGTGTTGGTAGGTGTTATGAGGACAGAATTGCAACTTGTAGACAAAGAGACCAACAACGTTTGATTGTCAGTCACTTCATTCGGAAGAAAGTGATCTCATTCCAAGAGGTGAGGTTCTTAAAGATAATATTTTGGAATTCTATTTTTATTTTTATTTTGTTATAAGTACATGTTTTTTCCTTGGTGAAAGAATTTTTTTTTTGGAACACGTGGTTTTTAGGCTGAAGTGAGTCCCACTCCTGATCACAGGGTTCACATCCCATCCTCAGCTCTCCAAAGGAGCAGAGGAGGTGGGTCTGAGGACGAGATACTGCTGGTGGCCACTGTGATCGACAGCTATTTCTTTGAAGACAATCCAAAGGTACAAAAATCTGAGTCCTTTTAAGTGAGACCAGGCAATCCCTACTTTTATTGCCCTTGATTTATTTAACAACAATCATATTGCAAATGCAGGTACAGTGAAGTAGAATCACAGAGAATTTTAAGCTTTTAGAAAACTGCCCTAAATGTTCAAATGTTCTAGAGGATCCAAGAGGATGTATAAAGGACCTGAATATTATTATACATTGACACTGGTTAGCCAGTTGGCTCCCTCTGTATCATAATACTCGGCAGCACTTGCCCCTCATGCTGATTTGCATTGATGTCCATGAACTCATGCTCACAGTCAGCCTTTGTGTACTATGTAAATCAAGGGTGAAACTGTTGGCCATGTTGCAATTCTTCCACATGTTTTGGAAGTGGATTTGGTGTATGTTTTATTAACCTGATCCTTTCTTAATCCATAATGTCTATTGCTTTATATTGATGTCCTTGAAATAAGCATCAGTTAATAGGCAATAGGGCCTTTCTAAATCCATATTAGCATTGATAATAGCATAATAAACACCTTTAATGCTAAACTGTAATACATTTATAACTGTAGTAAATATGTGTAAGTACATAGTTAACTGCTAACAAATGCATAATAGAGTATGTGTTAATCATACCAAAGTAACAAATAGCTTAGTGGTTTAATAATGGCATAATATGTTGGTTAGTTAGTTAAACTTGTGTTGTGTAAATGTATTTGTAATGCTATTATTAACAATTATAAGACACTCGTAAGGTTTTTTTAATTTACATTCTCAGGCAGTCTATACACTTTTAACAAGTTTCATAGTGCTTATAAACATCTTGCAATAAAGCACTACCCATTAATGGCATGTGTACCCTCTGACAACTCTGTCTATAATTTCAGCCCAGTCCCCCTCCAGGAAGAGGAAGGGGAAGAACACTTATACCAGCCCAGCCTACCCACATGCGAGGCACTGTTATGGGTGGCCTTGTCCTGGTGGTGAGGGCAGGAAACAATCCTGTTAGTAACCTCTCACAACCCATCACATTAATCTTCAATCACAACAAACAGGTAAAATCACAGATCAGAAAAGACAAAAACAGAATGATGTCTTTACAAGCTGGTTCATATATCATTGCACCAGTGCATGTTCTCATTCCGGAAGCCGAGAAGGAGAATACCACTGGACTGTTACTAAGTAAGCTTATCTGCTCTGTGGTGTGTGAAGTTTTTTCCCAAACACTGTGTGAGAGTTTAGGCTGTTGGATTATTTTGATCTTCAGATTTTAAGTAGCACTACTTTATCAACACTCTGTTTACAAACAGGTTCAGTCACAGATACAGATGTGCTAGCGTTATATTTGGAAAATCTGTTTGTCCCTAATTCTGATATTCTGTATATATGTTTTAGGTGGAAAATGGGACTTGTGTGTTTTGGCAAGAGTCAGAGCTAGAGCATGAAACAGGTGGGCTACATACTACCGTCAGCCTTCAGTGTCTTTGTTCTGAAATAAAAAGATCAGCTCGGATTTGTCCATTACATTTGTGGTTTTAGGTCATTGGAGCAGATACGGCTGTGACACCAACAACACAGGAACTGAATTTATTTGCAGCTGCAACCACTTGAGCTTCTTTGCTGTGCTTGTGGTAAACTTCCTTCCTACATTACACTTTCTTGATCAACCAGTCACAAGCTAAATAATACTAAATAATACAAATAATTTGCCTGTAAAGAATGTTTTCTTGTCTGTTTAAAAGGCTTTCTTCCTGACACAGGACACTGTAGCCATTTTAGATTTTGAATGGTTAGTGTTTCACTCATGCACCACAACAGTTGAATACTGGGCATAGGCGCAACATGGGTACACTCTTTTTGTTCATAGATTTTATGAAACCACAAACCGAAGAGCACAAGTAAAAGGAACAGGCTGTGCGAGTGAGTATTTATCCACTCTAATGTATGTTAGCATGCCTGGCTAACTAGCTTGCTACCAAAAACAATAACAGCATATTGTTAAGTAACTCGATTAGATTGGGGGAGGAGGGGGGTTAATTAGGAAAAGACACATTAGCCATGTTTCCGTAAAGCGTATTGAAGAATATCGCACTAGAAACTTTATGAAAACAGCAACATTTCTAATTTACCAAAAATGTGTACACTGTGAGGTGGTTGATGGAAACAGATTTGCTGAATAAACTGTGATGTACTGAACATTCAACTCACATGACTGATCAGCTGTTTCCACTGCCTGCTTATCATGGTTGCATTTCTTCGTTGTCTCCAGACAGCATGCAACATAGCCAATGCTGGCTGACATGCAAGAACAATAACAAGTTATTGAAAGTAATTACTGAAGACCTCTCTTAATTTTGTCTCCTGGTTTGTTAACCTCTATTCCTGTTTACATCCACATCAATGTGTGACGTAACCAAGTGGCCTACATCGTGTCATCCTCTGACAAAATGATGCTTTCAGTATCAGAATCAGAATTCCTTTATTGTCCTGCAACCACAGACTTTTCTTTGCCACAGCAGCCAAAAGACAGTAATATTACAAAAAACAATAATAATAGTTACAAATAAAAAATATGATTAAAAGGTAAGAAAAAGTAAGTAACTCGTACATACATATAAACATAAAATTGGACATTTGCGTTGCCTAGTTCATTCCCTATGAAGTGTTGATCAATAATGGCTGCCTCTTTATCTGACATTTTTCCTTAAATTATTTGCTACAGTTAAGATGCCACTTATGCATGCTGGCATGCCATTCCTTATTTAAATACTTTAAAGGGATATTGCAGCCTAAATTTAATCCATGGTCTAACACACCGTGACACTGAGTAAGACGCCCCCTCAAGAGATCAAGTTTTCCGACCGCGAGCTTAAGTAGTTTTAGCAACCACAGAAAAGACCGCACAATAACAATACACTATGCCTCCACCAAGAAACCACCATCAAAAAGCCACTCATAGCCACAAATAATGCTCACAACAGCACCAAACTTCAGCAACAGTACAAATAGGGTCCCAAGAGGAAATAACATTTAGTTTTCTGGCGATAACAAGCTGTGTATAGCGTCATCTCAAGATGACAAAATTATTATCTTGTGATCTTTCGACATTTAAAGATAATTTACAAGCAGTTATTTTTGGCCTCTGTACATTTTGTTTTACAAAAACAAACATTTATTTATGTTAAATTTGCTGCTATTATCATTCTGAACTGAACTTTTCTCAACAATTCTAGGTTTTCTTTGTATATATTGATGGTATATTTCTGTCACTTGTTGTATGCAAAGATTGACTCACCAAACATAGCTGTACATAGCTTACAGATACAGAACAACTAGAGTCTACTGATGAGACTGGGATTAAAATACATTTGAATGACAAGTTGAATTTTTCTGTATTTCTTTGTGTTCCAGAACCCTGAATTGTCGGTCGATGAAAGTAACACTATGGCCTTAAACTATATCACCTACATTGGATCAGCTCTCTCCGTCTTCTTCACAATCATCAGCTTGATCATTTATATTTATCTACAGTGAGTTTTCTGTTTGACTTAATATACATATATCATATGGTATGTGTAATAGAGTCAACTATTCTCTATTGTGACAACGGACTGAGGCAATTCTGTGATTTATTTCACAGAACAGTGTTTCCTTCCTGTATAAGTAAAACCACAGAGCAGACATATTTATATACAAAATGAAATTCTGTTTTATAAATGAATCATGTCATGAGACGCTGTAGATCAAACAGTCTCAGTGGTTGAGTAAACTTCCTATCGGGTTGCAGGTGCTAAACAGCAAGTTGCGCAGTTCTCCTTTTTATGGACTGATACTGAGTAAGCTTATCTGCTCTGTGGTGTGTGAAGATTTTTCTAACACTGAGTGAGAGTTAAAACTGTTAAATTCTCAGTAGCATTGCCTTATCAATGTACCAGCACCGTGACTTAAAGGCATAGTTCAGAATAAGAATCAGAATCAGTATTGTCCCACAAACGGGGAAATGTGTTTGCCACAGCAGCCAAAGGAAAGTGGTAATTTTTTTTTTTTAAAAAAGGTCTTTTGACGCGGTCGTAAGAGGCACTTCTCTTATCATCATCTGCAGAAGATGACTGTCAACTCTCACACTGTGTGGAAAAGCAGCGCGCATCACTGACAGGGAAGCAGAGTATTGTACTGCTAAACAGCAATGACAGCATGCAGTTTATACATATATAACTGCATGCTATATAATGTATATATATATATATATATA
>CAEMYA010000628.1:32319-49613 GCA_903131615.1 Diplodus sargus
ATATATATATATATATATATATATATATATATACACACACACACACACACACAGTGTTTTCCCTATATGCACCTAGCAGCAGCGGACCAGCTGTTGGGATAATGAACTTTAATATAACAGCCTCCTGAGTTTTCCTCTGCATATTTTACAGCAGAAAGTTTGAATTTCAAGTCCTACTTTTATTTTTTTTTGCTGCACCAGAGCCATGGCGATCATCTGGGATGTAACGGTTACCGGTGTCACGGTAAACCATGGTAAAATTCCCGACGGTGAAGGTTACCGTTTACGTTTTAATTACCATGGTAACCGCCGCGGTAGGGCAAAGTCCTGATGTCATGAAGGTGGATCTAGGCTCGCACAGTACCTGGAGAGCAACTGCCCAACTGCTCTGCAGCCGCCTTGCTCCCGCGATAACATAAGATCATGTGACATCGAATGCGGAGCAGAAACCACTCCCATCCAGGTCATCATGGACACAATTTAACCAGCATGCATCTCGATTTAGGCAGATCTTGAACTGGCCTTATAGCTGTGTCTCTATTCAGGGGCAGCATCCTTCAAGGACCCATCCTTCGCCGCCAGCAAAGGCAGGGTCCTTCAGAGGCTGTGTCCAAATTCAGGGGCAGCATCCTTCGAAGTGCATATTTGAAGTGCAATTAGGCTACGTCACTACTCCGCGCGAAGCCTGTCCAAATTCAAAGTGTGCTCCAAATGCTCCCCACAAATGCCTCCTTCTTTTGCCTGTTTCTGGAGGACACACCGCTACTATCCTTCGCAGCTACAAATTGCCCAAGATTGACTGCGCACCCAAAGAGAATAAATAAATAAATAAATATGGCGACCTCAAATGGCGCAGATCTCTCATTTAAATGTAAGTATTGGGTCTATACTCAGTTTTTACTCATTTTATTGTCAAACACCAGTTATGTTATACTTCAAGGGACCTCAAAATATCAGTTAAAATACGTTGGTAATGCTCAACTTAATGCTTTTTACTTTCAGCCATTAGACGTCCAGAGGTTGACTTATATCTTATATCGTACTGTGACTGTGGAGATGTTATAGACTCGTTTTACTTCATGTACATAAATGGACCAAGATGAACAGATTTAGATCAGGCTGTGATCCGTGTAAAGTCTAGTTGGAATAAAGAGCTAAGTTTATGATTATATCCTTATGATGATTATATATATCTTTTTGCTGTATTAGAAGCATTTTGTCTGTTGACGTAACACAAACATCTTTTACATTTCATTGTGTTTTAGGGAGCAAACAGAGAGCTTCATCACTGTCTGAGGTCAGAACAACATTAGTTCACAGGGCGAAACATTCCGCCACCTGGATGGAAGTAAGGCTATAATCTCTCTATAAAAGCAAGGAATCTCTGTCTGTCTGTGTGTGTGTATGTGTGTGTATGTGTGTGTGCCTCAAATATCTGATCAGGATCAGACTGACCTGAGAGTTTCAACATGGCTGCTGCTTGGTTCAATGGTGTGCCATGCAGATTTGTTTGGATTACAATGATACCGTTAATGAATTATTTCATAAATGCTTTACACATTCAGCAAGCATTGTCCACCTGAGCCACCACAGTCACGTGCGCACCAGAGCCAATCACTGCACACCGTAACCACATACGCACCAGAGCCAGTGACTGCAAAGCTCAAGCCACCTTAAGAAACAAGCAGATTTGTACCTGCAGTCGCGCGAGCTGGACCAGGATTTTGCCGGCGGTTCGGTCCCGTTCTGTTCTGTGCATCTAAACTGACTGTTATGGATTAATGAGACTAAACGAGCCCAGACTGAGTCTGTTCGGGTCTGAGGAGATCCGGTGATGCGCGGACAACAAAGTGTAATCGGAATCTGTGGATGTTCGTGTGTAGCTAACATTAGCTTGCTAGCCGCTAGCCCACACGGCCCACCTTGCGAGGCGATGGTCCGGACCCACCGGCACGTCCAAATCCGGACTGAGGGTAAATAATGTCCGCCACGCTTTTTCGCGAACATTGCCGTCACGTTTGCTTTGTGTCTATTGCAGAAGAAACGGTAAAAACGGGCTATTGTCACGAAAGTGTCCAAGCAGCAAGTTTGGTTGTAGAGGAACAGGAAGTTGTGTGAGGGACGTTGGCGGTAATACAGACAGCGACAGAGACAGCGAGTTTTGAGAGTTGAGAGATTTGTGACATATAGCGTGTTTGGACTGTATAGTTAGTGTGTAATGAAGTGTAGTGTGTTTAGTGTGTAGTCGTTTTTATTTGTGTTGTGAGTCAACTGCTGAATTGCAGAGCAGGCAGGAATGAGCTGAGGAGCCTGAGGCATTGCCTGCATTTTAATGTAAATAGTTACATATAACTTTGTAAATTTCAAAGACTTATGCACAAATTCAGCAAACAACAATTTAGATTTGCATTATAACTAATGCAATTGGTCCATTAAACTGTTTGTGGTTTTCACAGTAAAAAATCCAACTTTTTCCTACTCTGATTTTATGTTATTTTGTGATTTTAGGTCCATAATGTTAAAATAACATGTCAAAATGAAAAAAATAACTGTACAGTCAAACATGTGAGGTTGTGCTGAAAATAATGACACCAAACAAGGCAAGGTAAATAGTGAAATATAATGGTATAATCAAAAGTTGTCAAAAACAGCCAATTATATCCCTGACGTCCCACTTTCAAACACAGCCTCATTTGGCCATCCATGAAAAAGCTACTTTTCCTCCCACATTTCTATAGGAATACATGCTTCCTACGGGCAATGCACTAGTATATAATAAATAATAAAAAGCCGATCTGTCAGCCCTGATGTCACTTTTTGAAAATCTTTGCATCCCTGTGTTACTGTGATCTTGTGTTGACCTTTTCTCTTGCTTCGAGGAGGATGAAGGAGGACATGAGGCTGCAGAGAGGATGGAGAGGCTCTTCTCTGCTCCAGAGGACAATCCTGACATTATAGCTGTTGTTATTTAGTTAATGTATGGCTTCTTTTTATATTATTTGTTCATAATTGTTCTTTTTTACATAATTCATGAAATAAAATAATGTCGTATTGTTGCACGTTGTCTATTCCATTCAGTATTTACAGCTTAAGCACAATTTATAACAGCAAACACCATCAAGTGCTACTTTTCAGGGACAACAAGGGATTGAATGTTTTCTTTTATTATTAAGGTCTTAACATTTACAACTATTTACAAAATGACAGCATAAAACATATTATTAACTAAACAATTATTATTAAAAACAATATTTAAACAGTTACAGATGATGGACAGTAACAGGCTGAGCAGGAGTCCCTGTAGTGCTGCTGGGCTGGATGGTGTCAGTGGGACATCATCTGGGTCGGTACTGAGGGTGTTTGGGGGTCCAGTCTCCTCTGTCCACCACACCGTCCATCAACTGGGTCTGCAGGTCTGACTCGATGGACGGCTGCAATGTCACTAAAAAATTTTTAAGAAAGAGGCAAGAATTATAATTTCATACTCTAATTATAATAATCATAATCATAATAAATTACAACAAACAAAACTGTCTACCAACATTTTAAATACAAAGCCTTTAAAATCATAATAAAACCCTATGTGGCGATCAGCAGTTTACATGTCAGCATTAACGTAATGTATCAGTATGTTAATGACCCCAAACTGTTAGCTAGCTAATAATGATAATATTGATAACATTATGTGGGTTCAATAACAGGCTTGTGTCGATGACGTGGCTGTACCACGTGACTGATTCAGGTTTGCGGCTTTGGCGTGTGATTCGAAATATGAGGGGCAATGAAACGCAATGGAGGTCCCCCATCACTTCAAATCCTTTCAGACAAGTGGACTGTGTGCACAGGTAGTCCAGTGGTTAGAGCGCATGTCACAGACGCTGCGGACCGGAGGTCAAATCCCGGTCGGAGCGTCTTTGCTGCATGTCACACCACCTCTCTCTCCCATTTTTCCAATCTATCCGCTGTCATAAATAAAGATGTCTATGACTCGAAAAAAAATAAATTTTTTAAAAAAGAAAAGAAACCGCCCGAAGCCCAGCACAGTGGAAAAGTTGTTGTTTTTAAATAAAAATGAATACAATTTCCTCATTGTATGAGTTACATTTTGTCCCGAATAACACATTCACATCAAAACCCTCTCCCCAATTTGTTTCAACTTTCCCCTCTGTCATCAGTCTATCAGAAAAACAGACACTATAATAATGAGTATATTATTTGTTTATTTGCATTATCATTTAAGCACAATTCAAGTCAATGCTTCATGCACCAAAGCCATGGTGTCATTATAGTCACTCTGCCTGTTTTACATTTATTGTCCACTTGATGGCACAGTAGAGCAAATGAAGCACCATGAAGCTTCGGCCCATGTGTAAACCAATTGGATGGAAATTCAATGCTTCATGAAGCTTCATCTCGCCATCACTAGTAATTGGCGGCCACGGGCCGAGTGCGCTGCGTAAAAGAAGGCTAGCATGGCTCAGGAAGCACCTGCCGCAGGAGCTGGAAGACAAACGACTCAGCAAGGTGGAGACACTGCGGGTGGGATGGAGGTGTCACTCGGACACGGCGCAGTTATGCGCATCTCCGAGTGACACCTCCATCCCGGACGCGTTCAAGTCCAGCAGGCTCCACGGGTGTTTGATATAGTAAATAGCTGCCCGCAGTGTCTCCACCTTGCTGATTCATTTGTCTTCCAGTTCCTGTGGCAGGTGCTTTCTGAGCCACGCGTGGCCTTCATTTACGCAGTGCACTCGGTGCTGCTACTTTTGCGGTTGAACGCAGGCTCGAAGGAGTAAGGAGTACGTGATTGAGGTATGTGGCGTCCAGGTGTAAGGACGCCACAATTCCCAATTCCTTTGCTGAGCAATGGTCTGGTTGGCTGGAGGGCCTCCAAAAGCTGGCTGAATTCAAAGTGGACCGCTGTATTAAACTCAGGGACTTTGGAGATCCTGTTACAGCACAGCTTCACCACTTTTATGTAAGACTTGAGAAGGATCACAAAGTGCATGTTGCATTTCTCTTGGGAAAAGCCAGAGTTGCTCCTCTGAAGCAGACTACAATTCCTCGATTGGAGCTCACAGCTGCAGTTCTTGCTGTTCGAGTGGATAAAATGCTACAGAAAGAGCTGCAACTTAAGCTGGAGAAGTCAGTTTTCTGGACCGACAGCACAACAGTCCTTAAATACATCTGTAATGAAAACAGGAGATTTCATACCTTTGAGGCAAACAGAACCTCTGTTATCAGGGAAGCAGCAGATGTTGATCAGTGGAGATATGTGGGCACTAAGGAAAACCCAGCAGATGAAGCATCAACGAGAAGGAGAGCTGAGGATTTCCTGAGTGGCAGGAGATGGATAAATGGACCTCAGTTTCTCTATAAACTGGATGTGGATCTTGGTGTGATTCCTGCGGATGACCCAGAGGTCAAGAAGGACTTAATAGTGAACGCTGTTGTCAAGGATGTGGAAAATGCCACTGACCACCTCATGTTATTTTTCATCTTGGATGAAGTTAAAAACGTCTGCAGCGTGGTTTCTGAAGGTCAAGGAAAGTCTGATGTTATTGGGACAGAAGAGAAAGGGGTTTTGTGCTTCTGCAGGCCTTGGATAGAACAATCTCCAGATTCAAAAAGAGGAAGTGGAAAGGAAAATTTGTAGCTTAAAGGACACACTCAAAGGACAAAATCTCACTCCTGAAGACCTTGCTAAGGCGGAGCAGTCAATTATTCAATATGTGCAAAAACACAAGTTCAGAAGCGAAATTGCCTCACTGAAGGATGGCTGCAAAAACATTCCCAAAGACAGTCTACTGTACAAACTGGACCCGGTAATGGATGGTGAAATCCTCCGAGTGGGCGGTTGATTGAGTAAAGCAGCAATGCCAACAGAATCCGAACATCCAGTCATCTTGTCCAAAGACCTGCACATATCCACGCTGATTCTGCGCCATATCCATCAGCAACTGGGGCATACAGGAAGAAATCACATGCTGTCCAGATTACGGCAGAAGTACTGGATAATTAGTGGAAACTCTGCGGCCAGGAAGTAAATATCGGCCTGTGTTTTTTGTCGACAAAACAGAGGAAAGCCTGGTGAACAGAAGATGGCAGGCTTGCCTGAGGAGACAGTGCTGCCTGACAAAGCACCTTTCACTGATGTTGGAGTTGACCATTTTGGCCCTATTGATGTTAAAAGAGGCAGAAGTCATCTTAAAATATATGGAGTACTTTTCATCTGTTTGACTTATCTGTAGACGAGGACCAGTCTCATCTATCAGGTCTGATAACGGCACAAATTTTGTTGGAGCATTTCCTGAATCCTCAAAGTCCATTTAGTATTGAGATTGTTGGCTTTTGGGTCCATGATATCCCTTGATCCCACAGGGATAAAAGAAACTACATAGTTTAGGCGAAAATTGTTGGAAAATATGTGTAATTTATGGTTTAAAAAGGTCATGTGACCTCTGCGTTTGTCAGAAAGATACAACCGTTGGCTTAAATGAAAGGCTAGAAGGTCCCCTTTACAATGATACCAAACAATCATATACAGAATATTAACAAATAGGAATTGATAGCCATTTCTAACTTTGGGCGATTAATCAATAATTATGCTAATTAATCAATAATTATGACTAAATGGTAACTTTTACAGGGTTAGAAATGGACCGGGATTTTGGCTCATATGTCTGTGTTCTGTGAGACGTCTGTGCCAGTACGCGTTAATGATAACCGGTTGACGGAAGATTCGAGCGTTTATGGCGTGCCTTTTAAGTCCGGTGGGTCCAGCAGTGCAGAAGGGAGGCTTAAAGTTGATCAGAGGACTAGGGAGAGCCCAGTATGTTTTTACTGCTGTAAGAAGCATGGACACATTGTGGCAAACTGTTACACTTTGCATGAAGATAAGAGGCCTGTGAAAACTGTTGCTCTTGTCAGAACAGACAGTCCTGTGTCTGATGTCACCCCAGTGTCTGGTCAGTCTGAGCTTAAAGTTTTTGCTCCGTTCCTTATGGATGGTGTTGTGTCCTTAACTGAGGAGGGTGACAAGATATCAACAACGATACTGAGGGACGCAGTCCTTTATTTTGAGCAACGTGTTGCCTCTTTCTTCTGAAACTGCTGTGGATTCTGATGTTGTTTTCCGGGGTTTTGAAATGCGGTATTTGGATGCACCTGTACACGTTATTTATCTCGAGTCAGGTCTGGTTAAGGGTCCAGTGGTGGTGGGCGTTCGCCCATCCTTTCCAATTGAGGGAGTGGACTTTATTTTGGGGAATGATTTGGCAGGGGGTAAAATACTGGTGAAGCCTGAGGTGACAGTAGTTCCTGTGGTAGCGGAGAATCCAGATAAACTAGCTCGGGAATATCCCGAAGTGTTTTCGGCCTGTGCTGTAACCCGTGCCATGTCCAAAAGTGGGCTGGTGAACAAAGATGTCATAGATTTGTCTGACAGCTTTATTGTGAATGACGAGGTGAGCTTGTCTGATGAGTCGTGTCCATCTAGTAGTTTCCCAGTAGAGGATGGTGACGTGGGGGCATTAAAATCTTGGTGGTATGTCTATGGCACGTGAACAGCTGGTGCGTGAGCAGAAAGGGGATGCCAAACTGTCATCTCTATTTGACAGTGCTGTGGGAGCTGAGGAGAAAGTGCCTGTTTATCGAGGATATTTTGTTCAAGATGGGGTACTTGCGCGTAAATGGACGCCACTGTACGCTTCACAGGATGACTGGAGTGTGATTAGGCAGGTTGTGGTTCCATTAAAGTATCTCCGTGACATCTTGAGCTTGGCCCGCGATCATCAGCTTGCTGGTCATCTTGGTGTAAACAAAACTTACGATCGGGTGTTGTGCCATTTCTTCTGGCCGGTGTCATGATGGCATCATGGCAGCCCTTCTTTTTCCTCTTGTATCATTGTCTGTTTTCCCCTGTGTGTGATCCTGCATGTTTGTCCCCTGCTCTGTGTCTGTCTCTCTGAGTTGGTGGGCTTGGCTATCTCCGTGCAGGTCGCAGTCAGGTGGGAATCATCTGCACTGATCACCTCCCCTCCCCCGAGTATAAGAAGACTGGCTTGAGACTCACTCATCGCCAGATCGTTCAGTCAGCTAGAGCGGTATTGTTGTTTGAGATCCTGGCTCCTTCAAATCTGTTGTTTTTTCTAGTGAACTTAGCTTGTGAAGCTAACCCTCTTCTGTGTTCTTTTGTCACAGTTAGCTTTCTGTGCTCTACCCTCTCCACCTGCCTGCCTGCTTGCTCATCAAATGCCAGCCCTGTTCAAGAAGGATTTGTTTCTCCACACCGAGCTCACCATCACTCACCAACCACCACTGGGATTCCAAACGCACCACCCCCCAGTCGACCCTCGTGAACCTAGCCCTGGTGACTTTGTTTCACATTAAATCACTTTCACCTTGACTCTTTGCTGTTGTGTCTTGCTCTTGGGTCCAGTTTCCACTGTGCATCGTTCATAATAGCCAAGCTTGAAGAGGGATGTGGCGCGACATTGTAAGTCTTGTCATGTGTGTCAACTTACTGGTAAGCGGGGACTTCCGGTATGGGCAGCGCCATGTAAAGACGTGGTTTTGTTGGGCTCCTCACGGGACTACACAAAAACTCTCTCTTCTGTTAAATCTACCGTCTTAAACCACTATCTACGACCCTTCGGGCATCTATAAACTAGCTAAGTCGACAAAATTTCTCAACTGCGGAGAGGAAAATGCCAAGAAATCGCCAAAGAAACCAGTCAGAGTCGGAGGCTAACACTAATGCTAATGCTGGTGCTAGCGAAGCAGAAGACGCAAATGATGATAGCCAGCGGGCAGTGCTGCTGGCTATTCAGTCTTTAAACAAGATCTGATGGCGAAAATAGAGGAAAAGGCGACAGCTCAGTTGATGTAACTCCAGAGCCAGATTAGCCAGATTCGGACTGAACTACTTTGTGCGGTGGAAAAAGTTGATAAGCGAGTTGAGGCGGCCGAGAGCCGAGTTTCGGAGCTGGAGGTCAGCGGGCGCTCAGACTCGTTGGCTGCCATGGAAGCAGATGTCAGCAGTATGAAAAAAGAACTGGCCACACTGAGAGACCGCTGTGAGGACTTGGAGGCGAGATTGCGGCGCTGCAATGTACGTATAACGGGGGTGAAGGAAGGCCGTGAACATGGGAAACATCCGTCTCAGTTTGTAGCTGACATGCTCAAAGAAGCTCTGAATCTCGAGAAGCCCCCAACCATAGACCGGGCACACCGCACCCTCCGTAGTAAACTGACGCAAGAGAACATCCCACCCCGGGCGTTTGTGGTGAAATGCCATTACTTCTCAGAAAAAGAGTCGCTTCTGAAGAAAGCCATGGAAATGAAGTCAGTGACTACCGCAGACGGCGACCACATCCAAATCCTGCCGGACTTCACCCAGACCGTGAGCAAACAGCAGGCAGCCTTCACCGAGATGCGGGGGCTGCTTCGGGGCTGTGAGGAAGTCCGCTACGGCCTGAGATACCCCGCGACACTAAGGATAACCACGGTGGATGGTCAAGAGGCAAGTTTCAAAGATCCAAAGCTTGCTAAGGAGTTTGTCATGTCTGTAGATTTTGTTCTGTTTTCATGGTTCCACGTCTTTGTATCATGTCTTGTCTCATGTTTTGTTTTCTTTCATGTCTCGTGTGTTCTTTAAGTTTCCTTGTGTATTTCCCTTGCTGTATTTCCATGCCCCTCTTGTGTCTCTGGTCCTTTAAGTGTCTTAGGTTTTTTCCTCTGTCTCCCTCTGTCTGCAGTCTTGTTCCCTCCATGCTTTCGCCTCTGTGCTCCTCCCCCACTCATTATCACACCTGGCCTTCTCCCTCCTTCACCTCACCTGTTCCTCGTCTTGTCATCAGTGTCTGTATTTAGTCTCTGTGTTCCCCTGCACTCCTTGTCTGGTCATTGATGTTGTTACTGATCTTGTTTCTGTATTGTTGCGGTATGTCCATGCTCCATGCTCCATGTTCCATGTGTCTGTTCCTGTTCCTGTTCCTCGTTCCTCGGTATGGTTTTTGGATTTTGAGTTTTGCATTTTGCTTTTGAGTTGAACTTTGATTATTTCTTTGTACTTTGTCTTGCCTTTTAGTTTCTACTTTATCTTGCTGTTTTTGGTTGTTTTTTGCCACTTGCCCCCGTTTTGTCTGCTTCTGTTTCTGTGCTCAGCTTTATAATAAAGCTTGCTTTTTGTTCCCCCATTTCCTTGCCTCTCGTATATAACTGCATTTGGGTCCACCTTCCCCCTTCCATAGTCTCCCCTCTAACCCCAAACCTGACAGAGTTTGTGTTAAAGAGGGTGATGCACGAAGCTTCATAACGTTTGCGTTTTGGGTAAGTGGCCACTGACTGAAGTACCCGTTGTATTAAGGTGGGAGATGAAGGCGAGACACATCAAAGACAGTTTTCTTTTACTTTGGAAAATTCCGGGGTGCCTATTTGTCCCACCCGAAGCGGTCTTGGTGTCTCGACTGTGAGCAATTGAATATGCACATCCTTTTGGAGGAGAGCTAAGGCTTCTATTATGTTGTTCCACGTTCAGGACTGCTTAATTCTGTCCACTCAAGCTCAAAGAAGAGTCAAAATGTGGAGACAAGTTTGAATCTCTCATGAGGACATAAGTATGTGGGACATCATCTTTTATTTCATGGGACTTTATGTTTAGGTCTGTTTAACTTCCTTCTTGAAATATCTTGATACTTTAAGTGGAAAAAGAATAATTTTGTGCTACACCAAGGACAATATACGTCAAGATGAATGGGTCGACTTTTGTTTTGTCAACGTACTACATTTCAGCAATACATACATTGAAAGAGTTAGGAAATGTATTGAATTCTATATTTGTTTCTGGGGGGAGCTCACCTGGTGAGGAGAAGAGGAAGAGGATAACTGGAAGAGCAGGCAGTCTCTATGCAAGAGACAGGCGATGCTGTGTTTATGTTCATGTTTTTGTTTGCAATGTGTAAGATTGTTAGAGTTACGTATTGTTTAATGTTTTCTGAATGTGTGCTGTTTAGAATGTGTTCAGATACCCCCCCACCACCACCACCACCACACACACACACACACACACACACACACACACTTTTTCTTTTTTTTCCCCTCTCCATCTTCTTCTTTCTCTATTTCTTTGGCTATCACTATACCACCGAGCTCAGGGTACCTCCATTGCAGTTTCTTCAGAACCACCAACAACGGGTCACAGGGATGAGGCAGTGGCATTATGTGAAAGGTCAACTTGATGGCGTGGGATAAAGGTACAGACAGGGCGGACACCATGTTGGTGAGCTGGAATGTAAGGGGATTGAACCAAGCGGCCAAACGAAGTAGGGTGTTCTCTCAATTAAACAAATTAAAAGCCAAAATAGTGTATTTGCAGGAAACCAACTTGTTAAATAAAGATCAAGCAAAACTCCGCAGAGGAGGATTCAAGCAAATTTTCCACTCTGAATTTGGTCACAAGAGTAGTGGGGTGGCTATTCTCCTGCACCAAAATGTGCTGTTTGAAGAGTCTATTATCTTAAGGGACAAAAATGGTCGCTATGTAATCATTCAAGGGAAGCTGTTCAATAGGCCGGTGGTGCTGGCGAATGTCTATGCTCCCAATTGGGATAATGTGGACTTCTTTGGGAATCTCTTTTACCGGGTCTAAATTCACATGATTTAATACTGGGGGGAGATTTCAACTGCGTTTTGGATCCGAAGCAGGACCGCTCCAGTACAAAGGTTACTTCACTTAGCAAATCGGTGGGATGATACATTAATACTTTTCTTCAGGCTTATGGAATCATTGACCCTTGGAGATTCAAATATCCAACATCCAAACAGTTTTCTTTTTTCTCCCCAGTACATCAGACTTATTTATAGAAACTGATTAATCCCCCGAGATAAGTTATTGCACATTGTGGGAAACTATGAAAGCGTATGTAAGGGGACAAGTGATATCCTACACAGCTGGTGAAAATAAAAAGAAATCTAAAAGGGTTACAGAATTGGTCGACAGGATTAAAGCGGTGGATCAATTACATTCATGATCACTCTCTGAGAACCTTCACAGAGAGAGAATTTTACTTCAGACATAATTCGATACTCTGACAAACGATAAGGCTATGGATCTTTATTTAAAATCTCGTCATACTCTATATGAATACGGGGAGCGCGCCAGTAAACTCTTAAGCCATCAATTCAAACTGTCAACAACGGCTGGTTTTATATCCGCGATAAAGGATGGGGAAGGTAATATTGTTACAGACCAAAGAGACATTAATGCCCAATTCAAGTCTTTTTATGAAAATGTGTATACCTCAGAGGCAGGGGATGGAGAGCTAGTAAAGAATTTTTTCACTGGAAGTGCCCTCCTTGGATGAATCAGACAAATCAGAATTGGAAAGTATAACCCAAATGGAGATTAATAGTGCAATTAAAAAACTGAAACCCGGAAAAGCTCCCGGCCCTGACGGGTTTCCAATAGAATTTTTTAAAACATTTGGCCCTAAATTAACACCATTGCTATCAAAGATATTTAAAGAAGTCCTGGTTAAAAAAAAACCCTTCCCCCAACTATGACTCAAGCTTCTATCTCTTTATTATTAAAAAAGAATAAAGATCCACTATTATGTGAGTCCTACCATCCGGTCAGCCTATTGTGTTGCGACTATAAAATTCTAACCAAGGTATTGGCTGGCAGACTTGAGAAAATTATGCCTAAACTGATCCACCCAGATCAGACGGGATTTATCGCAGGCAGACAACTATCAAGCAACCTTCGCCGAGTACTCAACATTATATACCAACCTAATAATGTTGAGCCGAAGCTAATTCTGTCCTTAGATGTGCAAAAAGCGTTTGACAGGATTGAATATAACTACTTGTTCACGACACTGGATAGGTTTGGCTTTGGCCCTACTTTCTGTTCATGGATTAAAAAATTTTATACGCCGCCTCATGCCGCCATGAGAACGAACAAGATAATATCAGATTATTTCCCCCTCTCCCGAGGGACAAGACAAGGGTGTCCCTTGAGCCCCCAGATATTTGATATTGCCATCGAGCCCCTGGCAATAATGTTAAGGAGGACCACTAACCTGGTCGGAATACAAAGATCAGGACATTCACATAAAGTATGTCTTTATGCAGACGATCTCATCCTCTTTCTCTCTGACCCATGTACTACTATACCTATTGCTCTTGAGCTTATCACCAAATTTGGTCAAATTTCAGGATATAAGTTCAATTTAACTAAAAGCGTTTTATTCCCGATAAACGACAACGCACGCCAGATGTCATTCCAGGTCTCCCCTTTCTCTGTTAATAAAGACAGTTTTACTTACCTGGGGGTATGTGTCACACATAAGTATAGGGATCTGTTTGACAGCAATTTCAAAACGGTGTTTAACAAAGCTAAACAGGATATGGAGAGGTGGTCAACCCTCCCTTTGTCACTTGCCGGAAGGATCAACTCAGTAAAAATGACTATCATGCCCAGATTCTTATTTCTGTTCCAAGCAATACCAGTTTTTATACCTAAATCCTCTTTTAAGGACTTAAATAAGCTCATATCTAACTTTATTTGGAATAAAAAAGTACCCAGAATACAGAAGGAATATTTGGAAAGACAGAGGGGAGATGGTGGGCTGCCCCTACCCAATTTTCTGTATTATTACTGGGCGGCCAATATCCACAAACTCATATTCTGGGTCTCTGATGCATCAGATGATGACTCTCCAGTATGGTGTTGAATGGAACAGTATTCGAGTAATCCAGTTTCTCTCCGCTCTTTAATTTGTTCCCCACTACCTTTAAGTAAACGTTGTTGGACAAACAACCCAATAATTGCTGGCTGCTTGAAGATATGGTCGCCGTTTAGGATCCATTTTAAACATAAACCAGCTCTTGCCACTTCTCCTATTCTAGCGAACATCAATTTTGCCCCATCTCTCACAGATCCATCTTTTCAATTGTGGCATAGGAGAGGGATTAAATGTGTGATGGACCTTTTTAAGGAAGGGCACTTCATTTCTTTTGAACAGCTAAAGAAAGACTTCAGCATCCCTCAGTCGCATTTTTTTAGGTATCTTCAGGTGCGGAGTTATGTTAAAAAACACTTCTCTTTAACAACCCCTAAGAGTACATGGATAGATGAATGTCTGACCATGGATCCAGTTGACGCAGGTCTGGTGTCTGTGTTGTACGATAATATCCAGAGGGTTGCCGTTGTATCACTTAACCGTTTAGCAAGGCAATGGGAGGAAGAATTGGGAACCACCATTTCAGACGTAAACTGGCAGGCAGCAATTACATTGGTACACTCTTCCTCAATTTGTATCCGACATGAACTGCTGCAATTTAAGATTCTGCACAGGCTACATTTATCTGCGGGTAAGCTAGCCAAACTCTACCCTGGCTTAGACCCAACTTGCGTCAGATGCAAGCAAGACCCAGCTAGCCTCAGTCATATGTTTTGGTTTTGCCTGAAACTGGATCTATTTTGGACAAATATATTTGATAAATTTTCATACATGTGTAAGCATAGGCATAACATCCACTAGGGACAGGGGGGACATGTCCCCCCCACTTTCCGAAATCCCGTTTTTGTCCCCCCCACTTTTATTTAATCCAGCCGAACACAGTAGCTCTCAAGCGTCAGATACTCAAACATGTCCACTTGATTAATCTACCCCGGCATATACCGATGTGTTTATTTTACATTAATTTGATGGCAAACTCCGCCCGCCGATGCAACACCAGCTATTCCAGGTTAGTAATCAAGTGAACCCACTCTCGCTGTGAGTCGCAGACAGTTTGTGTAATGACGCTGCGTTCAAAGGCTGCAACAGGCCACTGTCTTCGGCTGGGCCGGGCTCTTGATCACGCATTTGCGTTTATTTTTTTTAATAACTCTAATAATGAGTGTATTTCCAGCTAGAAAACACGCATCTCATTGTTTGTGTTGCTGCGTGGTGTTACACGTGACTTGTGTGAGTTATCCTCGTGCTGGAAACGTGACCCCGAGACACGCAAGAAGAAAGCAAAAACATATTTTTTTACTAAGGAAAATTACAAAAATAATAGTAACGCACAGTGATCACTGGCTTGGAAATATTAACGCGTTAGATTACTCGTTACTGAAAACAGTGGTCAGAGAGTAACGCGTGGGCAATGACAACCTGTGTCGGCTTTATAGTTACAGTTAATGTGCCGGCTGGGCTCGGACACAACGTGCACGGGCGCGTTGGGCCCGATCTACTCGGGTCCGATCTACTCGGGTCCAGCCGTGACTTTACTGAGGTTCACCCAGTGTGAGCAGCAGGAGGACGGTCAGCTCACCTCTCAGAGCCTCGTGCTGAAACACTGAGACTGATTTAGGGACCGTCATTAAATTACTTAGCATAAATATATTAATACAAAATAATTGCAATTTTTCTTCCATGTCATGTGACCCTGTGACTCCAAACCAGCAGCAGATTGTGCTAGTAAACTGGACAAATGAGACACAGCTCTTTTTATTGTACTTTTTGTATTTTATATGAATATTCATATGCAGAAATTATGATTTTTTTTCTCAGTAACTTCCATGTCAGGTGACCCACTGACTTCTGAAACAAATTCTGTTTCCATAAAAATCTATAATAATAAAGAAAATAATGGTTAAGTTCTCTAATGTCTCATGTCTTAGATTCTCATTCTGAAATTCTGAAAATGTTTTTATTTTTTTTTAAATCTCACCAGCAGTCACCATTTAAAGGGTTATTTTTCAAAATTTTCTTACGGGGGGGATGCCCCCGGACCCCCCTAGTGTTGCTAGGTTACCAGAACAATCTTGGGGAAACACTGTATGTTCTAAGAGTTTTGGACATGTGAGGCGAACTATTTCTCTTAGCTGAAGCCGACAAGGAACAAAATAAATGTGAAGACAGACGTCGTGGAGTCGTATATTTTTCTGCTTTTTTGTCCTTTGCCAATCACACCTTTGACTAAGCATGATAGCCATGTTCATCATAATGTGTTTTGCTTTTAAGTAGCTGGGAATATGATTAAAAGCATGTGGAAATGTATAAAATGGTATTCAAATCAGACCCCCACTTTTTGTGTCCCCCCCACTTTTCAAACCGATGTTACGCCCTTGTGTGTAATAAAGTTATCAGTCCCAACACATTGACTACATTATTCGGGGTCGTCCCTCAGGAGACACCAATATCTAGGCACCAGGCTGAGGCTATAGTATTCTCCACTCTGCTAGCTCGACGTCTGATACTCCTTAGTTGGAAGAAGGTCATGCCCCCCTCGCATAGGCGTTGGGTGGAGGATGTGATGTCTCACCTCAAACTTGAACAACTCAAATACACAGCCCGGGGCACTACTCATAGATATTATAAAGTCTGACAACCATTCCTATTGTATTTTGAAGATCAACTCCCCTTAAAGAAGCATTTCACCGGTGGAAACATTCATCTTTATTGAAAGAGGGTCATATTTGTAGTCAAAATGTAACATCATTTTCGAATTGTGTGCGTATTTGAACGAGAAAAGGCAGAAAGTGACTTTAGGGTGCATTTGTATGAAAGACAACAACTCCCACAATGCACCACAATGCGCAGCTCTGCAAGCCACTCCCACTTATCCGGCACGCCACACATATCTCCGTCCGCTGTAGATATTTCATCGCGAAGAAACTCTCGAATTCATCTCTGGAATTCACTGCAGCAGACAGAGTCCAGTTTGGTGTCTATAGGCACACAGCGAGAGCACCGGCACCACCAGTCCGCCCCTGCTCGAGCCAGTCCGGGCTCCTCGTCCGGGACGGGCAGGTGTTCTGCCTCGGCTGCAGCAGCCGCCGCAGCCGAGGCAGAAGACCTGCAGCCTCCATCTTCGGAAAGCTGCTCTTCGCTGTATTGTGGCTCGTACAGGTAGCCGCGAACATCTGACTCGAGCATCATGCTCTCGAAATCACTCTCTTCGATATCTGAATGATCCTCTTGAATACCTCCCGCCATCGTCGTACAAGCCTGGCTACACAGCGTCTGTTCGCTTAGCGTCAACAAAGATGGCGGCTAAGTATTTTCGTTTCTGCAAGTCAAGTCCCGCCCATTGGTCTGTGATAGGTCTGTAGCGTGAGTGGGTCCCACCTCTATCCCCCACCCTTGGAAAAATGAGCATAGACATATATACATAGGCTGTGTCCAAATTCAGGGGCAGCATCCTTCGGAGTGCGTATTTGAAGTGCAATTACGTCACTACGCCGCGCGAAGCCTGTCCAAATTCAAAGTGTGCTCCAAATGCTCCCCACAAATGCCTCC
>CAEMYA010000628.1:52643-66714 GCA_903131615.1 Diplodus sargus
TATTGTGCGCTATTCCTGTTCGGAAAAAGAGCCAAAGCGAAAAAAATAAGCCACTTTCAAACTCCAGCTTTTCAGGCAAGTTTCAACACCAATATGCATGATTTAATGAGAGAAATTGCGATTTCCGGGTGATGAAGAAAGTTTAAAGGCAGAAAGAGCTTAAAAGGGTGAAAAAAGACTGAAAAAGGCCGAAAAGTTGCAGAGTATGGGGGCAGAAAGAGATTAAAAAGGTGAAAAAAGGCTTAAAGGTGAAAAGTTAAAGGCAGGAACAGCTTGAAATGGCTGCAGACATGCTGTATCAGCACCAGGGACAGAGACGAAAATGTCCCCAATAAGGAACGAATAGGAAAACACCTCCCAAACTCCTGCGATTTCTGAAAAAACTGTGAGGGTTATCGTCAAAATAATTGTATGGTGAGTGACAGGAGGAGTTGCTGAACGCGGTCATGTCGTTTTTATTTCTGATAAGTGTAAAATGAGGGCGGGAAAGCGATAGACAAATCAGGTACCGTCTGCTATTTTCCCGAAAATTCGGCTCAAAATTAACATTGCGGCTTATGGGACAGCAGCGAGAGTTGCTGTCGCTCTCGGGCTTCTAGATCCAAAACCGTAAGTCCCACATCTGAAATGAGACCATCAGCTGAAAGCCCACAAGATTTCCTACATTTCTATTGTCTATGTCAAGTAAAAGGTGAGGGATCAAACTCAAGCTGAAAACAAGTTTGAACATTTTTTTCGACGCAGCTCTACACTCTGGCGTGCGGCAGTTGGTGATGTCACTCACTCTAGCCGACGCAATACACACCCATTGTAAACGCAGAAGACGGGCTAAAAGTCGCTCAAAGTAAAACTGCGATTATTTCAAGACCGTACAAGATTTTTAAAAACTGAATACAGGTCCAATAGTTCAAGATCTGCTGACTGCTTTAAAGTTTGAATGGTGTCTCTCGCTCAATGTATGAGGAGAAAAAAAGAGGTTGAAAGGCGATGAGTTTTGAAGAGGATTTGAAGCTTTTCCCATCTGCGGCAATGTAAAAATATTGGAGTAATTCCGTTACTAACTCAGTTACCTTTTGGGAGAAGTAACTAGTAACTATAACTAATTACTATTTAAAAGTGACGTGACCAACACTGTTTGACGGCGGAGAATTACGCAGTTACAAAAGCACAGAAGCATACAACTACCTGCACAGTAACAAAATAGGGAAAGAACTGTTGAAGAAACACAGCAAGTTTATATTCTGAAGGCAGCAGTAACGTTAGCGCGCAGCCACAGCGTCAGTCAAGCTAATGTTAAACATACAGCTTAATGATGCTGAAGGAAAGTGGAGTCGCAGAGACAGGCGGCTGCTCGTACATCGCCAGGTTAGGGAAGTCATGCAGTCATGCAGCAGCTATTCTGTGGAAGATATTCATAAACCCAAATATTTATTTTAGTGTCAAAGCCGCGAGCCAGGCTAGTCTCCGTTCCTCCTTCCTCAGCATGGCGTGTGGGGCGCAGAGCACGGACATGTTTGTCTAAGTTGTTCATGTACTACACGAGATGTTTCTGAAAAAAACTTCAATTTTCATGAATTGTTGTGGCAACCAACAACGGCACATGTTATACCTGAGCTCATTTAAAAAACAATTTAGCATTTATGACCTAACACTAGTTGTTTAGGGCTAGCTTGGCGGCAGCGGTCCGTCATGCAGTTGCAAGGCAACCGGAAACAGAAAACCGCCGGCGGAAGTAGTTATCTGTCATGGCAGCCCCCATAGGCTTCGGAGGAAACAGGTGGATACCCAGTAGCGGGCCTTCCTACAGGCGACATAAGCTCTTGCTTGGAGTGCCACCTAGTGAGGGGCGCCAAATATGGGGCGAGAAAAAAATTATGATTGAAATTATGTCTATTTATTTTTCTGCAGTTTTTGGCATCCCTCTATCTACAACAATTCTTTGATATAAAAAATAAATTAAATGTAATGTAATGTGTACGGTCACAACATGCGAGCGCGCACACTAAGGCACAGTTGGACGGTCGGCTGTGTGTCGACGGGTCACAGCTACAGTCCATGGAAAATGAAATGGCCAAAGCCATCCGGGGCGCACTTTTGATAGCGCAGAGAAGAAGAGCAGGAGAAACGTGCAAAGGAGAAAGGTATGTCATTTTGATTACATATTTTTTAAATTCACAGAGCATTCGTGATATAATCATGTTAGCTAGCATTAGCATCATGTCATCTTACTAGTAAGCTAACGTTAAGTAGCAATGAGGGTGTGTGACGTCCCGCTTCGTTCGGCTTGGTTTGCTGTTATTAACAAGCAGTTTGCCACAAAACTGTCATAATAAGACTGGTTCAGGCTGCTGGCCTGGGTTGGCTTTGACTGGCTGGCTGTTTTTCAAGAAAAACACGATACAAGTTGACGCTAGCTGCAGTATATAGCACTTTGCATCTCATTGTGTGCTATGAAATTAAAAATTGAGTGGACGTGAAAAGTCTATTATTACTGTCCATATAGCAAAATTAGATTAGATTCAGTTTTGGATTAGTTTTAACTTTACTGTCAAGTTCAGGTACCGTGAAATACAGTTTAACATCTCACCAGAGTGCTAACTAGTAAAGTGCTGAGTGAGTCAGTGCCTCACATGCAGATGAGGATATCAACATGTGGACTTTATAGGCAGAGGTGCAAAAAATGATCGTGATGATGATGAACGGAGATAAGTATGAGTTGCACACTGATGGAATTAGGTCTGTCATGATTCTCCAAATCCTTGATTCCATTACATTTTCGATTCCAAGGTCACGATTCGATTTGATTCTCGATTTTTACATTTATTTATTTTTAAAGCACAGGTTGCTATGCCATTTTTAGACAAGACTTTTATGCAATATAATAACTGACCTTTGTTCACAATGAACCAAACTACATTGTCAAATTTAAAACATTTATTAACAACATAATGTAACAATAACTTATATCTTCAGTCAATTGGAAACTTGCATTTCCTGCGAAAATAAGTACTGTGAATGTAGTGGAAAATGCATAAAACTATAAGAATGGTCAAGAATTAAGTTATCATGAATACAAGGTGAGAAAGTGTGCTTCACGTGCCCTCTAGATGCAGCAAACACTGGCAATTCACCTTCAGCTGATCCTGCTGACTGGCCTCTTCATGTAACAGACCTAATGAGCAGTGGCGTATCCAGGACATTTTTCCTGGGGTGGCCAAGATGGGACACAAAGCTAGTGTGGGGTGGCCATGGCATAGCCAAGTTTAATGCCACGTACGCAGCCGACCGCGGTTGAGATTTAAAGAATAGACTGTCTTTGTTTAAGTGTGGGGTTTGCTGTGTATTAGCAAATAAATAGCATACACTTTGTGCAAAATTGAACCATCCTTTTTAAAGGAAATCATGTATGAGAGTACACGACAACTTCAGGTAGCTGTTCATGAATGACACATCTGGACAAAACAGAACTTGACATACCATACTTAGCAGCTTACCTCCAGTTACTGCTGAATCACACTTATCTCTCACTATCTCATGATCCTCTGGGTGTGGCTGGTCAGCTGTGGGAATACACAAATATCTTTGAAATCTGAGCCATCAATAGGTTGGAGGTTCTGCCACACACGCACTAACACACGTATATATTTATACTTTTTTACACTCACGCATTCATACATATGTACATATATAGATACATGTGTGTGTGTTTATGTATTATGCACATTTTATTATTGTTCTTCTGCTTTTACAACTGTTTTAGCTATTGTTCTTGTGTAGTGATGTTTCAGACAGTTGTAATTGTATGACTGGAGTGACAAACAACTTGAATGCGAGTCTACATGGTAAATTCCATCTATCCGAGCATGACCTACCATCCTGTGCAGGGGGAGCTGACTGCTCTAGGTCACTACTGCTGTACTGAGGCTGCTGACTGGACCGGGCCTGTTCACTGCTGCTGGCAGAAGCTGCGGCTGGTTCTGACTTTTTCCTTTTTGAAGAAGAAGAAGCTCTAAATATCTCTGCTTCTCTTCATAGCTATTCTCTTAATAACCCTGGGGGAAATGTAATTCAGTCACTCAATCAATCAATCAGTCAGTCAATTCACTTTGAAGTAATAGCTATAACTACAAACATCAACATAGAATCAGTGTGCAAAATACAGGTGTTTGTGGGATTTGGAACCCCGTAAATAACAGCTTTGACTCAATTAAAATGTCAAAAGGAAAGGACAATGTCAACAATGTGGCTAATTATGTCTATTTATAGTGTTTATTGTTACATAACTACCAACATCTTCGATCACAACGAACATATATTGCATCTCAAGCGTATGTGGCATTTGAATGCAATTTGCTCTGCCTCTGCCTATTTAAACGTCTAAAAATATGTGAACTGTGAAGATGATCCAGACAAAAAGTGCTTTATCTCCAAGAGAAAAAAGTCTTTAAACAGACCTTAAATCACAGAGAAAATAAATAAATCAGCTTGTTCTTGTGTTACAGCAATTTGAATCTAGTCACACTATATTTCACACACTGGCTGGTCAAAAATATAACATTAGCTCTACTGAACACACACACATCTGCAAAAAACACCATCAGTCTTCAGTCCGGAAAACAGCCGTTCATATTTCATGGCGGTATGCAAATAAAAATATTTTAAAACGCTAACGTTAAATGCAGGGTTTGCAGGCTGCTAAGCTTGGTAGCGCAGTGTAGTTCGTCTTTTAGCTGCTCCTTAGTGCTAGATACAGTTTCCTACACATTCAGAGGGAACTGCGACCTAACTGAACATTAAATTACCCCTCAATTGACAGATTTCAGCATTTTTATCCAGCAGTTGACGTAACTGTGACCGTCTTCCTGTTTCATTAATGACCGGACCGGACCGGACCAGCAGCAGCAGATGCAGCTTGCGCATGGCTCACCTATCAGACCTGCATGGCCAAACGTCCACTGAGCAGAAACCAGCCCTCACAGCCTCAGTACGACCTATACTGTGTTGGTTAAAAATGTGAAAGTGTAAAACTGGCCCTGAATCAGCTGATCAACTGTCATCTTTGTATGTCTATATGTGTAACTGTGGGGAGCATAGACATAAATGCTATGGGGAGAGGGAGACAGTAGAACATGTATTAATAGCATGCCCTGGATATGAAAGGGAGAGGGGGATAATGACAGGGTTGCGGAAGGTAGGAGTAAGGAAAATTAACTTCAATAGTTTTATAGAATGTGGAAAAGTAGCTAAGGGAGGAGAATCATCTTGAGATTCCTTGTATTAACTGGATTAGAAGAAGAAGAGGAAACGTGAAAAAGTAAAGTCCAGCAGATGGCGGTATATGCAACAATAAGGATGCCGACTGCCATTAAACAACAAAGAAGAAGAAGAAGAAGAAGAAGAAGAAGAAGAAGAAGGGGCGGGATGTCCACAGTTTTAATTTAACGTCCTTCCATCTTGCCGGGAATATTTTGAAAGTAGTTGGGTGTATGCTGTCACAGTTTAGTGTTAGTTTTTTGTATAACTGACAAAACGTTTTACCGCTACTGTCTTTTAGTCCATTACAACACATTTGGCGACGTAGTCATCAGTAGGCCTACTTTTACATGTTTTACATGGAACAAGAAGCACGGGAAACCCCTTTTGCTCGAGCGAGGGAAGTTGGAGACGACATGACCGATGTCGCGGTGTTTGATTTGGAGTCCTACGTTAACGTTGAACTCGACATGAAAGAGGACAACAGGACTTCTAAAGTGGGACATAATGTGTCCGCTACAAGTCAAGGTCTGTGTCATGCTCTTTCTTTCTTGTTGGCATTGAGCTTTTTATTATTTTTTATTTGTATTTTTATTTATTTATTCTTTTTTTAATTTTTAAATTTTTTTTTATTTTTTATTTTTTACAATTTTTCGCTGTTGGGGAGAAACCAGGTTATGTAGGCCTGACTAAACACATTTTTGGATAGTCATTCTGGAAAGTTTTCTTAACCCTCTGGCCTTGTTAGTTTTCACTACCCTCTCAGCTTGTTGGTGGCCAAAAATGGCCACCAACAGACTGAGTCTGTAATTTTTGGGATTTTTTATTTGGGGTTTTTTGCTGCTTTTACTGCATAAAATGTTTAATTAACATGAGTTGTTGTCATAGGTACAAAAAATTAATTCATTTTTAATTTTTTTAACCCCTCAAATGCCAATTTGTTTGCACAATGCGCTTGTTGGAAAACTACCACAAAAATGACCACTGCCTATCTTCTCAGTGCTACCAGTTTTTCTTGTATTATCAATAACACAGTCTGAGATATGTAACTGATTAACAACAACATTGATTATTATGCATTGTTATTTTTGAGCAGGGATGGCAAAGTAGATAAAACTCCCTCTCAGCTTGTTCATGGCCAAACGTATCCACCTCCTGTTTGCTTACAAAATGCTATACAAACACTATATACTGAAAATATTTGCTTCTTTTTTAAAATTTGACATCAGTCCTGATCATGAAATCCAAAATTTTAATCAATTCCAGAATTTTAACTGGATGGTTTTCCCATGTAAATCTCCATCCTCCAGGCATAGGAGGTTGTCACATCACAGGTGAACCAGATTTTAATGCCATACTTTGCAGGTTTGTTGGGGATATATTGTAGATGTCAGTGGTGTGCATGGGGCGGGGGGCAGTGGCCCAATTGTTGAAAAATGCACACTAAAGTGCTCTCTTGGGAGCCAAAATGCGCGCTGAAGCGCCCTCTTTGGAGCCAAAAAGTGTGTTAAAGTGCCCTCTTGGTTGGCAAAACACAACAAATTGCCCCCTTGGCTGGTTACAACATGATAAACTGCCCACTTGGGTGACAAAATCAGGCGCTGAAGTGCCCTCTTGGGAGCCAAAATGCACGCTAATGTGCCCTCTTCAGTTGCGAGAACGTGCTGTATGTGCCCTTTTTTTGCTTTTCGCCCCTGCCTTTCAAAAGGTCTGTGCATGCCACTGGTCGAAAATCCACAATGACCTATGAATGCAACAAGCTGCTCGTCAACACACACATCAACGCCTGGATTGAATAAGAGGGGGAGGCAAGCCACCCACTTTTCCCACAGGATGTGAAATGCAGCGAGTTTATCGTTCCTGAAGCGTCCTGGGTGGAGAGCCTGTCATCAAAGCAGATGTTAGCGCTGATCTGAGTGAAGCCGTAGAGGGGCATCGTAGCACAAAACATGGCGCGTCCTGTCTTGGCATCCCACATGCCATGTGTTGCTTCATGTCTTGAGCGGTAGACGCCAGCCAGAATAAGAATCCCAATGTAGACTCTCATCTCCACTTCATCCACATCCCTCCAATCCTCACACCTTCGCCTCCCATGCAGGTTTGTGTTGGTGCACAGCAGCTGAATTATAAACAGGTCAAAGGCAGACCTCATGTTGCTGATGTGGGCAGCTGTATACAGGGTGGGCCCTGGGGTGAAACCAGTGGATACTGGATTGTGGTGCAGGGTCTCTTCAGCAGTGGGAAGCCACATCATTTTCCCATGACGAGACATCCACTCACCCTCTAGCTCCTCTGTCTCTGCCATCAGCTGATCGGCCTCCATCGCTGTGTCTGTACCGTCTTCTTCCCCCGAGGAAGAGGAATCAGGCACTGGCTGGAAGTCATCATCAGTGGTGTTGCTGTCATCCTCTGAGGAAGGTGTCCCCTCATCTTCAGGAGAGGACATGTCCTCATCTTGGGTAGAAGATTTCTCCTCCTCAACCGCAGAGGATTTCTCCCCATCTTCACTCTCTGAGCCCATCCAATACTCAAGTGCTTCAGTCAGGCAATATGACCTTCTCGCCAGATAAAAAGGGATCTGGGAGCTGATAGGCTCACTTATAGCATTAGTACTGACTGCACCTGCATAAACTCCAGGACAGATTTATAAACAGTGTCAGACTTTGTTTTTGTTTCCCCAGAGGCCAGAGGTCAAGATGACCTGTGATTCTTTTTTTTTTGGAGAGCAGCTATTTGAGTATGTAAGGACTATTGTGTAGTTGTGTGTGGCATTTTTTTTATGAAAAGATCAAAGCTACAGGTGTTTTCAACCTGTGCATCACAGCCAGGTTTGCCTTGGAAACTCAAAGCTCAATAACCTGTACCAAGAGAAATTCACTGAAACTTGGAGGTATGATACACTATAATTCATGTCACTTTATCTTGCTAATACATATTTGCAGGCACATTTTTTTTTTCATGTACAAACATACATCATTACCTGACATCCTTAGGATCACACCTATGTCAAAATTGTGTCATTCATTTGCTCCATTGGAGTGCAGGAAGCCATCCCACGCCCCTAGTTGAAACTAAGAATATTACCTGAAATTGCTCCCATGCCCAAAAATGGACAAATGACATAATCTGGTAGAAAACATTAAAAACTAACATTTTTAAGTGTTGAGTTTAGAATGAAAGCAATTTTAAAAATTATATGATTTTATACTGTAAATCACAAGGAATTAAAAAATTTAGTTTTCATGCGTTTCATTTGGCCAAAAGTGTCCACGATGGAGCCATAAGGTACAATTGTAGATATACAGTATAAAACTGACATATTTAAAGAGCATGTTTTGAAAATTAAAAGATCAGATAAAAATCCAGACCCTTGGGAAATATCATTCCATATGCATTAACACAGCTAAAATGATCAACAAAAAGGAAGTGAGGTGGACACAAATGGCCAGCATGGAGTCCAGAGGGTTAACGTTCGAACATTCGCAGAACGGTAGAAAGACAAGACCTCTCTTGTGCATTCCGCACAAACTTCGTCCTGCGTCATCTACTGTCTATCGCGGCAGCAACAGGGCCATCTTAACGCAGGGGTGCATTTCGTCGGTAATGTCAAAGATAATCCGTTCCCCTAACACTGCTACTGCAGTTAGGAGCCGTCCACACCAGCAACCGTGAAGTTATGTTCCCGGTTTTACTGTTCTGTCCACATGCAACCATGCTTTTGGAACACTGAGAACGTGGTTGTTTGAAACCGGAGTCCAGGGTGCGGTTTTCGGCCGATTCGGGTTTCAGCGGTTGCATGTGGATAGGACAACCGCGAATATTTCCATTTCTTAGGTCAGAGTAAACACAGAGTAACGACAGAAGGTGGTGAGAGGCTAACTAGCTTCGCTTGCAGGGCTCGGCAGTGCGACTGTTTTGCTCGCATTTGCGAGTTGATTATTTCCAGTGCGAATAGAAAATTACATTCAGTCGCATCAGTGCGACTCCGACAGAAACTGTAGTACATGCCATGGGCGAGGCTAGCCCCTTTTTAGGGATGCTTCAGCGGTTTAAAATGTATATGTTAAGGACGAAAATGGAAACACCCCCTCTTAGTAAATGGTATCATCCTGTTCTCACGTGCTACTTCTCCTCTGTACCTGCACCGCTCCGCAGCCCGACCGCCGTCCAGCGCAACACACACAGAGTGAGAGTCCGTTTAGTTGTAGAGTTGAGAATCAACTAACTCATTAAAAGCAGAGCTCCACCAAAGCGCCTGCAATCGTTGCTGAAGGTTATCTGATGTGTCAGTGTTTCCTCTATATGCATTCTGCATTTTCAGCGCTGCCGCGGGAAAAAAAGAAAAGACATGATTTCTGTAGGTTTAATATCGCAGGTGAATGACTAGTTTAAGTTGCACACAGTGAAAGCACTACACCCTGAGTTATCTTGAAATCGATTATTATTGTCATTACTGCTATTTGTATAACTTCTACAAGTCACTGTTTAAAGAGCAACTAAACCCCTCAGTTTTGGATGACGTGCTCTGAGCTGGAAATTCAAAAAATGCCTTGATTATGGGCGGGGCTCCATGAGTACTCTCCGATTCCCCCCCCCCCCCCCCCCCACACTCACACGCGCAGAAAAAAAAATCATAAACACAAACATCGACATTTATGCTAGCTAGCGATCTGATCATGAGTGACTCTGACAGTAGCGCGGACACTTTCGCCACAGAGCTGTCCTTTGAGGTGGAGGACTTGTCGCCCCCAGAGTCTCCAACCGGAGACTCTGATACGGCTGATACGGCTCTGGACCACGGTGGTGATCACGGTGGTCCAGAGCCGTACCAGTTTGAACCGTTAGCGCCGCAGGCAGCAGGCGGCTCTGAGGAGATGGAGTTGCAGTCGAGGATGGGGGACATTTCTGAGTGGTATATGATGCCCCCAACCCACAAGATTTGAATGATGTGGTTAATATAGTAGCAGAACAAATGTTAAAATAGTCCTGTATTTTGGAGTTTACATGATGAATTTTATGCCACACCACTTAGATTACATTTCTATTTGCAACAGGTGCTCGTGTGGTCACTGCAGTAATCTCTCTCATAGAGAGAATGTCTGCTGCAAGGAGGTGGCTCAGGTAACATCACACCCTGAAAAAAAGTTAAATCAATAGGCTACCTGACATTGCACCTTTTTTTTATAGTACTGACCACCAGTCTATGAAATACACTGCAGTTTTAGGTCACCTGTTGAATTAAACAGCTGTTGTCAAAAACAATTATACTGTGTACTGGCTCATTCCACATTATAGTATTAGTACACCCACCTAGACTTTTGAGGTTATAATACATTCATCCTTACTTAAAATAAATAAAATATGCTGTTTTTAATTACACATAGGTGATGCATAGGTGTGAGCAGATTGGTGGTGCAGCATGTGTGACTGTGCACCCAGGTTTTGAGCCAGTTGCCCTCAACCCCTACGTGCTGCAGGCTGTGTATGGGACATACCTGCAGCTGTTTGGACAGATGGAGGAACCTGTGCTCCATAGGTCAGTTTCAGGAAATCAGAATTAGATCATTCACATATAGAATAGTATTTACATTACTTTATTTATATAATTTAACATTTTGTATAAGCACATGTCTCACAAAACACCAAATAAAAACAAAAAGGCTGACGCATAACATATTCATTCTTCACAGTTGCTACAGACACCTGGCTTACAGGAAGTTTGTGCGGTGGTGCTGGGGGTACTTGGGCCGGCATATCAGGGTTGTCATCCCATCTTGTGCCGTCACCCGTATCAGGCAGGAGTTCCCTGAAAATGAGGGAAACTACACAGGATTCCAACTCCCCCCGCTTGATTAATTTTTTTTCAATGCCGTCTGTCAACTCTCCCCACTTGTTAAAAATCCTTTTTGAACTCTACCATGTCCATGGCTGTCAATTTTAAACATACTTTTCAGTGCAATCCAACAAGTTTACGCTACAGTTTCCTTGTGAAGGTACATGACATTACATGTCATCACATTACATAAAGTGCACAATTGTTACGGCCCAGGCCGCAGCTTCTTCTCCGCTCCACTCCTGTGTTTCTCTCCTCCTCTCCAGTACTGTTACCTGTCCAGGTGTTCCTGCTCTGCTCCTGATCAGAGTGGTCTGGATGAATGTGCAGGGCTGGGGGCGGAGTTTCTGCTTTAAGAGTGGATCGGTACCTGGCTCTCTCTCTCTTTGGATCACGCAGTCTGTGTCTGACTGCTGGCGTGGCGTGCTGTGCCTTGGAGCACACGTAGTGGTAGGCCAGGGTCGAGATTCAACACTGATTCAGCTATTGCATACACTCGAGGTTAAACTGTGTATTAGATTCCACTAGGCCAGTGGTTCTCAAACTTCTTCAGTCGGTCCGCAGAGCAGAGGGAAGAGAGAAGAAGCTGCGGCCTGGGGCCCTAACAACAGTATTGTTTAAAAGTACTGAAAATAGTATAAATGCTTATGACTTCACGCTCATATTGTTAACACAGGTGCCTGTCACCTAAAAAACGGGAGGTACACACTGTATGATGCATTCAATCTAACAAATTCCGTTATAGTTTCCTTGTGGGGGTACATTAACTACAATGAACCTCACAGTTAGCAAATCTACATAAGATGCATAATGTTGTTCAGAGCTCCATGTGTCGTGCAAACCCCAAGTTTGGTCAGGAAGTCATCGGTGCCTGTAAAAGAAAAAACAAAAAAAAGCTAAAGCAAATGATGGTAATAGAACTGGCAAAAATAATTACATAAACATCAATAACCGAAATGTATTTCTTACAACATACTATAGTATGTAGTGAGCCAAAACTCACATGTTCTTGAAGAACCGTGACTTGTGTCTGGCCACTGCCTCCCTCTTGTCAGGTCTTGTGTACTGGGAGCAAAGTTTCTCTGGCACAAGGACTGTGTCCAGAAAGTCCTGGTATGCACCAGGGTCTTTCACCACATTGGTGAAAAGAAGCTCCATCAGTGTCTCAACGTAGCCTAAAGTGTAAGGATAGAACAGGGTAGTAACACATTTCCCCAAAATCAATCATGATGCCACTATTAGTCTAATAGCAAATTACCTGAGGTAGGATGACTGCGTATGGGTCGCACAGTGAAGTCCCCATGTTTGTATTTCGGGTAGACTATGGAATACCGTAGTTCTCCAGCTGTGGTGGATGCATGAACTCTATGTGCATTTTCATTATAGTGCATCGCTGTCAGCTGGAGTCTAGTGAGAAACACATATTTACATGGTTAGAAAAATCCTAATAAGATGTGGTTAATTGATTAAAAAAAACAAACAAGAAAATGGTTATTCCATGTTAGAGATTGTATTCTTTACTGTATACCTGCACAGCATCCCTGTGAAGGAGAACACCACATTTTTGGGAGCAAACTTCAGGATCAGACTGTGGAAGGATTCAATTGCTGAAGTGTGGTGTTGTGGGCTGATCTTCTCCATATCCTTCAACAGTCTGGGGGCCAACAGAACTGCTGTCAGTTGCTCACATGCTGCTGTACCTACACACAGGAATAATGTTATTTAATTAAACCAATTTGGGGACAATGAGTAATTGTAAAAATGATTGATAAACATGAGTCAGCAATCTCATAACACTGGGCTTTATCTTAAATCTGATGTGAATCAGGGCATAGTGTTGCATCACTATGCCCTGCTAGATTCAAAACTGTGAAGTTGAAATTTTCACAACCATCACCCATTTATGGGTGACTGAATATCATTATTGTAATGTATATTGGTTAGTGTTGCCTATTACCACACTTACTTGGCTTGAGCCAGTGCCATGCCTGCTCCTCAACAAGAGGCTGGTGAAGACAACTGGGGAAGAGTGGATTCTCGTGTGTGTGCACATTTTGCAGATGGTTGGCAATTGAGGCCCATTTGGCCACAACCTCCTGCCCTGATGCAGAGGTGGACGCTGACCAGTAGAGGTGGTTGACAACACTCTTCCTCCAAGGGCCCACCTCCTGTGTTCTTCTTGTCTTGGCCATGGCATCAATTTTTTTCCCAATCCCTGAGCAAAAGACATAAAGATTTCCCTTTGGATAAATAGAGTAATCTTGAATCTTGCAAACTGTTTTGTTAAAAAAAAAAAAAAAGAAAAGTGTGTTTTTTTTTTCTTCAATTCAAACACTTACCCTTTCCCATATGCCAAGGGTCAAAGTAGTGGCTGATCACAGGTCTTTGCTCCCGCAAGAACTTTTGTACCCCTGTATGTCGGTCGGTAACAATGGCTTTGACCACTACTCCTTTGCCCTCCAAGAATGACAGACTTCGCTCAAAGCCCTCCTTCTCCATCCGAACACTGTTTCCCACTTCGTTGCTCTGTTGATACAACACACAAAATAGACACATGTTCTGAAGAGATAGACTAATATGAGATGAATTAACAGTTTTTCAGTCTATTAGTGTTTTACCTGGACTAGCTGAATATCAATGACCTTGTTTAATGTGAGGTCCATCATTGTGTAGCTCCCATACTTTGCAGAATGTCCTAACATATTTGAAAAAAACGATATATATTTTTCAGTATGTCTTGATTGACAATGTTGTCATAGTTACACAGTTAAGTACTCAAGTAAATTTTCACCTGGCGAGTCAGCGCGCATGTCACCACCCAGTGTCACATCCCCACCAGCTAGGGAGTCTCTGATAAGTTGTTCCTGGTTCTGTTTCCACTGCCAGTAGATGGTAGGGAAAAGGAGTTTTGACTGATGTTTGTGGAAAGTTGTTTCTGAGATGCCCTGGATCTTGAAAGCATCCATGAACTACAAGAAAAAAACA
>CAEMYA010000628.1:67589-94463 GCA_903131615.1 Diplodus sargus
GAACCTCTGGAAGGGCTACTGCCTCAGGATCAGCCACCAACATGCCAGTGTCGCAAGACACACTCCTGTTAGGCGGTCGGGCCTGAGTAGCTGTGCACAAAGAAATGATTCCGCAGTAAGGTTTATATCCACTGAGCACAAAGCTAAAGCAAAATGTAAAAGCAAAAGCTGACGTAATACTAAGGCAGGATTCGTTTATAATGAAAATAATTATTCGTTGCAGCCCAGACAAATCAAGCCTGACACACAGCCGCCGCTCAAACAAACAGAAGCACATGGCTAATTATTATGCAGAATGGCGTAGTCAGAGCTTATCTGACAGATCTCACGAAAAAAAAAAAAAATCACAAGGAAGCGCCATCAAGCGCCATAGACTTAGCATGAATCCTGTCCCACAGCCACCCAAGAGCATTAGCGTTATACAAAGTGCGGTCTTTATCATGACTCACCCTTGCTTCTCCTCGGAGGCTTTATGTTAGCCTGTCCAGCAGCATGTTTTGTGCTGACTGGTTCCGTTTGGCACCCGATCTCCCTGGTCTCTTTTGGCTGAAATATAACAAAATTGTGCTTCACAAATCTAGTTTTGGCTAACGTTACAACGTTTTTGCCATATTCACTCAAACTAAATTTTTAGGTTATGGCCAAGCCCGGCTATACAGCACTCAAACTGACCGACTGAATAAATATATTTAGACTTAGCAGTTACAAGACACATTAGCTACGTCATGTCACTAGCATTACGGTGGCTATATTTATTTTGTACTCACCTCAATATGCCGGACAGTTGCTGACAGCAGCATCAGCTGCTGTGATGTCGGTCCGGCTGTCGGCACCGGGACAGCAGCGTTCGGCACCGCATTGCTTTTCAGCATGAGCACGGTACTGGAACCCATGTTCACCGCCGTCAGATTGGAGAAGCACTCCGGGGAAAAATGACCATTGCAAACTCCGGCTCTAGGCGGGAGATCACGGTCCGGTAGGCGCAATGCGCGCAGCCACTGCCGCCTAATTTCTGGGTCAGCGGGCAACCGATGCAGCCCTGAGACGTTCTTGCAACCGGGAAAACTACACTGCCGACCCATGGTGGCCACTAGCTCACAAATACTACGGCAAGCTAAAGCTAACCTACACCCTAACGAACAAACGAACTAACTAACTAACTAACGAGTAACTACTAGAATACAAAAAACTAAACAAGCTAACTAATCTAAAATTGCTAAATAAGTACTAAATACTATAAACTAACACACGTAATAACTAAAATCTCCCAAAAACAATCTATGCTATGCTAACTACCTACTCAATAATCACTATACCTCTCTATTCGCAATTCTCTAAATCCAACCTACTCGCCACAGATTCCAGATCGGCAGGCGCTAATATTTATAGGAGGGGGCGGAGCTAACCGTGGTGGAGCGTGACGAAAGCTGCCTCCAAAACGTCATCTGCCTCCATCTCAGCCAATAGGAAAATTCGATTGTAATAACCGGGTTTCAACCCATAGAGGGCAGTCACACTTACATTTTTACTACAAAATACGCCAAATTGAAATACTTCGACTAAAATGTCAAGAGTTGGACCAGAATCACTCAGCAACACTACTTCATACCCAAATGCATTGGTTTTCAGCAGAAAAAAGTGGTTTGGGGGTTTAGTTGCTCTTTAAGTTGAGTGACGGAAATCCTCATCATCATATTCAAAGGCTGCAACAGGCGACTCATCGAACCAGGGAGAAGTTAGTTTCAGGTTGGATATTCGGCGGATATTCTCTCGGGTCCAGCTGAGACTTAACTGAGGTTCACCCAGTGTCAGCAGCAGGAGGACGGTTAGCTCACCTCCCAGTGCCGCTCAATCACTGAGACTTATTTAGGGGCCGTCATTAAATTACTTAGCATAGATATATTAATACAAAATAATTGCAGTTTTTTCAATATCTTCCATGTCATGTGGCCCAGTGACTCCAAACCAGCAACAGATTGTATCAGTAAACTGGACGAATGAGACACACATTTGTTATTGTACTTTATAGCGCTTCCTCTATTTTATATGAATATTAACATGCAGAAATTATTTTTTTTCCCAGTAGCTTCTATGTCATGTGACCCACTGACTTCTGAAATAGATTGTTTCCATAAAAAATATATAACAATAAAGGAAATAATGGTAAAAAAGTTCTCTAATGCTCAAGAGGTTAACATGTTTTCAAGCAGCAACTTCTACACTATTTTGTCTCGTGTCTTCTGATTCCTAAATTCTGAAAATGATTTTTTTTCTTAAAAATCTCACCAGTAGTCACCATTTAAAGGGTAATTTTTCAAAATGTTCTTCCGGGGGTGCATACTCCTGGACCCCCCCCTAGTGTTTCAAGGTTACTGACACAGAGCACTGCTGCTACAAAGAAATCTAGGGGAAACACTGTTCTAAGAATTTTGGACATGTGGGGCAAAGTATTTCTGTCTCACCTGAAACCAACAACAGGACAAAAAAAAATGTAAAGAGAGACATAGTGGAGCCGTATGTTTTCATACTATTTTGGCCTTTGCCAATCACAGCTATCTAAAGTGAAAAAGAAAAAAAATCTGGATTTTGGAGTTAGTTGAACCAATGTTAAAATGATAGTGATTTTTCAATAGACATATTTTTTGTTTTTGTGAGAAAAAAGGGTGGGTGGTGGCAGTGGGGCTCATTGGGTGCTCAGCACCCCTAAAGCCCCCACACACCGCCCAGACGTCCAACTGCCTTATCCGACCACTCTGTTGCCTCTCGTCTGACCCGTTCGGTACAAAAGTTGCATTGAAACACACCACTTTGACGTGCTTCCTACTCCACAGCAGCGTGTACGTTCTGCGCTTGCGTGAAATGCAATAAGCGGCTGGCGCTTGTGTTGTGAGTTGTAAATGAGAGGCTTATGCATGCAGCTCTCTTTACTTTCGATCAAAACGAAACTTAACTTTCAGATAAAAACAGCTGCATACTAAACATGCAGCGAGGCATTACCAAACGAACACAAATTAATTTGTCCTGAACGGACATAATAACAGCTAGTCGCGTGCCAGTACTGCCTGCAAAGCATGAAAACGAGGAATGATGGAACGGAGTCCATAGAAAAATTATTATTAGTATTCCGCCCTCCCACACACCGCGCTGATTCGCTAGCACACCGCCAATCAGAACAGCCATTCAGCTGGCACACAACCAATCAGAGAATCCAATGGCTCAGACGTCCGACAGCCCTCCTCCTCAGACTTCGCATGCTGAGTCGGAGCAGACAGCGTCCGAACGGCTCCGAAAGCTTCCAACGCAGCCGAACACACCGAACAGAAATGTTCCCAACCTCGTCCGAGTCTCTCCAAACGTTTCAGATGACCAACGGTTGGGCCGGTGTGTTGCTGCCTTTAAGCTCTGACCCTAGAATCACCCCTGGTTGCTGTTTACGTGAGCACTGAGCAGTATTTCTTTATTTATTTATTTATTTTTTAGCAACCTGAATCGTCTCCTCCAACGCAAGTGCAGCATTGTAGCTACGTAATCAGATCTAACCAATGCAGTGCTTCCATAACAGACACGTGACCACATGCGAAAACTAAAATCAAAACACAAAATGGAGAAGCGAAAGAGTGTTGGTGTCGTGAAAATGAACCCCCCATCGCATTATTTTCAGAAAACAAGAGAGGATGATAAGAAGTCTACAGGGTTAGGATTAGGCTAAATAAGTACTTTATTTGTTTGAAAATTATGTTTTTACCAAAATTGCTGAATTTTCATTGTCCTACTAAAAAATGTTGTGCGCTACTAAATTTTTCGGCATGGTAGCACAGTGCTACTTGGAAAAAAGCTTAGCGTCAAGCCCTGGCTTAATAACTTGGCTAATATGGACGTGACAAAGTTGTTGTTTATTGTCTTGCTGTCAGCTGTGTTCGGCTGTCATGTCCAGCTTCTCAACCTAATGCAACAACAGCGGTGCCTGGATGAGCAACGGAGGCGACCGCTCCTCTTGCTAGCAAACTAACGATGCACCCTTGCGAGTCGCCATTGTTGTTTGTGTTTTGGTATTTGCCGTGCTTCCCCTTTCCGGTTTTAAACTATTTTGATTGGTTAAAACAGCCTTCCCGCTTTACCTTACATTGCCACCTATTGCTGTGGCATATGTATTACACGTATATTGCATCACTTGGTGGCAGATTTTACGGTTGCGTGTATACGAGTTATTCTCGGTTATTTTTATTACACCACTCGTGAGGACGCAGAATTTTATTTAACAAAACCTCGGTTGCAAAATAACCTGGTCTGGTGTGGACAGGGCCTGAGTTTTAAGTAATTTTTTTTCAGACAACTTATCATTAAGAAGAGCAATAACAAACCAATATTAAGCCTTCAAATTAATTAAATAATGTAGTGCTGGGCGGTATGACGAAAAATGTATATCACGGTATTATTCAAAATTCCTACAGTTTCACGGTATGACGGTATTTTTTTTTCATGCATAATCAGGTTTTCACAGCATTTTCTACTGGTTGAGAGAGGAATTACTAGCCCCTTTTAGATTGAAAAGGCAGCACATTTGCTGCAAGGTAAAGGCAGCACTCTCTATCTTTAAGGGAGGTGTAATTTTCCTCTCTCAACCAGTTTCTCATTCCTTCTTTCCCAAAAAGCTGCCACTGGGGTCGGCGTAAACATGTGACGTGACGTGAAGCACGAAGTTCGGTGTGAACAGTGACGTACAACATATGTATCGGTAGAAATGTGGCGACACTTGATATATTTATTTAATTATAGATCCGTGGCCCATATTCTCGCCTCCTCAGTCAAACACACGCCGATGTTAAACCCCCGCTAGTAGCCTTGCGCACCACCCCCTCCGTTAGCTGCCTCAAGCAATAAACAGCTAACAGGAAGCAGGTGGAATTTGTCTTCAAAATAAGAGATTTACATTGCACCCCATTGGAGTTTAGAACTGGGTTCTTAGCGCGGGGCTTTTAATTTGAAAGTAGCGACCGTTCCTAGCTTGCCGCTACACAAGTAGCGGACACAACCAAACAGTTACAGAGTCGAGGAGACGCTAGCATCTCCCGGATCTCAGCGGCTTTCCAGTTGCTCATCTTGACGTCCGCGGGTGAAGTCATGATCTGCAATGTCTATCCTATCCATCTTCAATGTAACACAACACCAGAGCACTACTGTTTACCCTCGCAGTCGCACCATACCTGTTTAGCAGCGCAACATTGGAAAGGGTCCGGTCTGAAACAGTGTTGCGCGGCGCAGCATAGCGTTCCGAATGTTGTGTATTCAAATACAACGGTATGGCTGTATATTAGAAATTCATATCATGACGAAAATATACACCGGTATTCGGTGTGAACCGGTATACAGCCCAGCACTAAAATAATGGTAAGAAAGATTCGGAAAAATGTATATTGATTTATTAAAATAATGTGATATGGTTATTATAGAATAATGATATAATCCATCATCGTGATTGTAACTCATTGGATTGACACATTACACTAAAAACACAGGGCCAACTGTCACCACTGTTCAATGCAACAATCCCTCCCACCCTAAAGTCGAAATGAGTTAATGTTATCTCACAAAAAGCGCCTACTATCAGCCTGTGATAGTCAGGTAACAGTTAACATCAGTTCTTAAAAACAAATAAAACATTTCCAAATGGACTTTCATGGCCAGTCGGCACCATCTGGAACACAAGACAGTAAAGCGCACAATTGTCAGAATGTTAAATGGTTGTTCATCAATTGCAGTGTTTATAAAAACTAGTCACCCTGTTTGTTGCTTCTATGAATGGAATCCGGCTTTCTGAACAAACAAAAAAAAATACCAAAAAAAACCTATTAGTGTTTAAGTGAAAACAGATTTCTACAAAGTAATGTAAATTAATTGAAAACTATATCATATAAAATTAGTGATTGCCTAAGTCTGTTTAAGTCAGTAGTTAGTAGATGCACCTTTGGCCACCGTCACAACACAGTCTGTGTGGACTGGTCTCAATCAGGCTCAAGCTCTGTCAGGTTGCACAGGGATCAGGCATGAACAACCCTTTTCAAGTCCAGCCACAAATTCCAGTGTCCCCTAGGATGGAGTTTGTTTTTATACGTTTGCAAAGTGCACTGTAAAGTATGGGAGTGGGGGAAAAAATCGATTCACACAAGAATCGTGATTCTAATCATCCACAATTCTGAATCGATTCATAAACTTGGGAGGTATGGACGGGACATGGGCATGTACCAAAGACTATCAGTGAACTGCCGCTGCGAACATGTGCGCGCCTGAAGGTAGCCTTGAATTCGATAAAAACAACTTTTCTAAAATCTCTACAACTCATTTTCAAGACGTGTGGATGATGCTGAGGTGAGGCGACTGACTGGAGGATGAAGGTAAAGTACGCTGCGTTCTCTGTCAGAAAGACAACCACACCTCTGCCCATCTCATGCAATTACCGGCATATTGACGTCTAGGATTTAGATCACAATGGAGTTGGATGAAAGTGTACCCTCCGAGGTGGCAAATCGGCGGACCAGGACAGACCCCAATTTACCGGCTTCTGTCTAAATCCTCGGACCGAGCCGCAAAAAGGATGGTCAAATTGGGGGCTTGCTGCCCAGTATAAAAGCGGCTATTAACTATGCAAACAACAGAAGTGCACAAAAAGAAGGTGCAGGTCATAACATCCACACACAGTGCAGCCAGCACCTTCCCTCCAAGCAGAGAGACGGCAACTTTTTCAAAACCCATATTCATCTAGTCAAAACACACTCTTCAAGGGCTTGCTTTTTTCATTCTGCAGCAGATTGCGCTATTACATTTAAATTTAAATATTCTTATACAGCATAATGTGACTATAGATGGATACCGCCCCCCGACACTGTCACCTTTTGTACTAGTTTGCAGGTCTGATTTTATTTATGAACAGACGTTTTTTGGGTTTTTTTTTTTTTGTATACCTTGAACTTATTCTTGTAGTCACTGAGAGTTGAGACTTACTTCTGGAAGAAAGGGGCAGCTGGCCTAAGCTTTTATTTAGGCAATTGTTTTTTCTTGTACAGTAAGTACGTTTTTATTTGTTTAGCATGAATAAATGTTACGTTTTGTCTTAAGTTTGCCTTTGTGTGATTACATCATTGGAATCAGTTTATTTAAAAATCACATTATCTTATACAAACTGTTTTGTTTTGATGCCATAATTTGCCTTAACACACTATGCATTGTATACATTTTTGAATCGAGAATCGGTTGAATCGAGAATCGATTTTGAATCGAATCGTGACCCTAAGAACTCTACTAACAAAAAATCTGTCGCCCCGCCTGCCAATGAAAACGACATTGCTCCGGCCAACACTGCTAGTTATGTTTAGAGTGGGGACACAAATCATATTTTTCCCAATATGGGGGGTCATGCCCCCCCAGTTCTCCTAGGATTTATATGATTTGACGGACAAGCTATCATTTTATATGTGACCCAGTGTTTACCCTAGAATGAGGTTGTAGCTAGGGCTGGGCGATGTATCAATATAAAACATTAGAGGTTGGTGTAATTCATCGATGTGGCGATGCATCGCGATGCCTCACGTGACGATTTGGCATCGATTTATTAACGTCGATGCTCTGCCGCAAGACCGGAACAAAAAACACGGAACCGGAACCTTAGCGCGCGCGTGCGCCGCCCAGACTGTTTAGTGAGTGGGACCACGACAAACGGAGCAGTAACGTTAGATTGGAGGAGAGTGTTGGCTGATCTTTATTGACAGATTGTCACACTCTACAGCCAATGGTATCGTTAACAGCGTGTGCTGCCTGACCAATGACAGTGTAGTGACCCACACAGGGCGGGATCTAAACACGGAGCGGTGCCAAAGTTTAGCTGCTTAGCTAGCAAGGACTCATCGCGCTGCTACGTTATCAATAGAGTTTAGTCAACACGTGAGAATTCGTCAGACACGGAGAGCCTCCTGTTGTGTGCTACATGTGTGAAATAACAACTACAGTCTGGACTTTGTCTGCAGTGTATCTGTGTAAACAGCTTCATTCAGCGTCTCTCCCTCCCCACTGACACTATGAGTTACCATGGTTACAGGAACGCCCTGAAACTATAATGATCAATAAGAAGTTTTTGGTTAGTTTGACTGTACAAAATCATGAGTGTAGTCTGATTGTAGCTCAATGCTGAATTCTTGTATTATAACATATAGAACAAATGTAAAGCCTCAGAGCTTCTTTGATTACTAACAACATGTTAGTGATGACAGAAATGTGATAACTTGTCGTCAGACTGACAAGGCTGCAAAAGTTGCTGTTTGTATGATGTATTTTTCTGTTAAACGAGAGGAGGCTCACTTTAAACAATATTATTATTAATAATATTTAACTAGAAAAATTGTATTTCCTGCGAAAATACAGTGTGAATGCTGAAGTCTGAAGCGAAATCTGCTGAATGTACTTCCGAAAAGCTGAAAAAGTCGAAAAGCTGAAAAGTTGAAAAAGTCAAGGCTGAAAGAGCTTAAAAAGTTGAACATGTTGATAGCTGAACAGTTTCTGTAGCTGAACATGAAGCTGAATGTATAAAGAAGCTGAATATCTGAAAAGGCTAAAAAGCTGTAGAGTAAAAGGTCTGATAGAGCTTAAAAAGGTGAAAAAAGACTGAAAAGACTGAAAAGTTGCAGAGTAAGAGGGCAGAAAGAGCTTGAAGAGGTGAAAAAAGGTTGAAAAGGAGAAAAGTTAAAGGCAAAAAGAGCTTAAAATGGCTGCACACATGGTGGAGCAGGAGCTGACATGTCCCTATTAGAATGAATGGTAAAAATGCCTGCCAAACCCCTGCGATTTTTGAAAAATCTTTAAGGGTTATCACCAATATATTTATATATTATAAAGTTGTAATGGTGTCTGTAGCTCAAAAGAAAGATGAATATTTTAAAAAGCTGAAAAGGCAGAAAGGCCAAAGGGGGCTGAAAGAGTTGAAAAGGTTAAACATTTTAATTGCTGAACATGAAGCTGAATGTTTGAAGGAGTTGAAAATGCAGAAAGATGGATATTTTAAAAAGCTGAAAAGACAGAAAAGCTGACGGGGGCTGAAAGAGTTTAAAAAGTTGACCATTTTAATTGTTTAACATGAGGTTAAAAGTTTGAAGGGTTTGAAAAGGCAGAAAGATGAATATCTGAAAAGGCTCAAAAGGCTGTGGAATAAGAGGGCTGAAAGAGCTTAAAAAGGTGAAAAAAGTTGTAGATTAAGAGGGCAGAAAGAGCTTAAAAGGGTGAAAAAAGGCTGAAAGGTGAAAAGTTAAAGGCAGAAAGAGCTTAAAGGCAGGAACATACCAGCCCAACTGATGGACGTCTGAAGCGTTTCGAGAGACTCGGACAAGGTCGGGAACATTTCTGTTCGGTGTGTTCAGCTGCGTTGGAAGCTTTCGGAGCCGTTCGGATGTTGTCTGCTCCGATTGAGCATGTGAAGTCTGAGGAGGAGGGCTGTCGGACGTCTGAGCCATTGGATTCTCTGATTGGTTGTGTGCCAGCTGAATGGCCGTTCTGATTGGCGGTGTGCTAGCGAATGAGCGTGTTGTGTGGGAGGGCGGAATACTGTGTGCGCTTTGTTTTTCTATGGACTCCGCTCCATCATTCCCCGTTTTCATGTTTTGCAGGCAGTTCTGGCACGAGACTGGCTGTTATTATGTCCGTTCAGGACGAATTAATCTGTGTTCATTTGGTAATGCGTTGCTGCATGTTTAGTATGCAGCCATTTTCATCTGAAATAATTAAGTTTACTTTTGATCGAAAGTAAAGAGAGTTACGTGCCTAAGCCTCTCGTTTACAACTTGCAACACAAATGCCACCACCTTATTGCATCTCGCGCAAGCGCAGAATGTACACGCTACTGTGGAGTAGGCAGCACATCGAAGCGGTGTGCATCAATGCAACTTTTCTGCCGAACGGGTCAGAGAAGAGGCAACGGAGTGGTCGGAGAGTGGTTGGATGAAGCAATTGGACGTCTGGGTGGTGTGTGGGGGGCTTAAAATGGCTGCACAGAGGCTGCAGCAGGAGCAGAGCCAGAGCTGAAAATGTCTCCATAAGGAATGAATAGGAAAACGCCTCCCAAACCCCTGCGATTTTTTAAAGTTGTATTGGTGTCTTTAGCTCAAAAGAAAGATGAATATTTTAAAAAGCTGAAAAGGCAGAAAATCGTAGGAGGGCTAAAAGAGTTCATAAAGTTTCACATTTTCATAAGTGAACATGAAGCGGAATGTTTGAAGGAGTTGAAAAGGCAGAAAGGTGAATATTTTAAAAAGCTGAAAGGGCAGAAAAGCTTAAAGAGCAACTAAACCCCCAAACCACTTTTTTCTGCTGAAAACCAATGTATTTGGGTATGAAGTAGTGTTGCTGAGTGATTCTGGTCCAACTCTTGACATTTTAGTTGAAGTATTTCAATTTGGCGTATTTTGTAGTATAAATGTAAGTGTGACTGCCCTCTATGGGTTGAAACCCGGTTATTACAATCGAATTTTCCTATTGGCTGAGATGGAGGCAGATGACGTTTTGGAGGCAGCTTTCGTCACGGTCCACCACGGCTAGCTCCGCCCCTTCCTATAAAAACAAACAAAAAAAAAAACCGATGAGGTGAGTTACAGGAGGAGTTGCTGAATGCGGTCATGTCATTTTTATTTCTGGAGAGTGCAAAATGAGGGCGGGAGAGCGAAAGGCAAATCGGGTACCGTCTGCTCTTTTCCAGAAAATTCGGCTCAAAATTAGCATTGCGGCTTATGGCAGAGCATTGAGAGTTGTTGTCGCTCTCGGGCTGCTAAATCCAAAACCGTAAGTCCCACATCTGAAATAAGACCATCAGCTGAAAATGAATGTATAATATCTAATAATATCTCCAAAAGTATAAAAGATAGAAACAAGAAAAATAGACGCCATCATGTCCTAAAAAAGCTGAACATTTTGATATTTGAATGGTTTCAATAGCTTAAGATTTGTAGGAGAAGAAGCGAGCCAAATCATTTATGGAATCTTGAATAATAAAAGATAAATTCCAGAAGAACTATAGTGTGAATGCCATCAGCATTCACACTGATGATAATATTGATGAGAAGAAGTAGAAAAATAGCTTGCTGAAAAGTTCTGTAGATGGTCAAATTATTTGAAAGAATAAAGGCTTGGTTTGATTTCATAGATTGAAAATTACATTGAAAAGACAAAAAAACATTTTAAGTGTGAATAGAACAGCTGTTCAGATCATTCTCCTGTAAAACACTGTTGGTCAAATATGTAAACTTGATGTCTGCATTAGAGAACATGGTGTGGGGTGAGGCTGTAATGTTTCACAAATTACAAATTGGGAATATGACTTGGCTGCAGCTCGAAAAAACATTTCAGTCAAAAGATTTTTTTTTGCTTTAATCCATGAGTTCAGTTGAATTATGCACTTTTGTTCAGAAGAATGCAATTTGTTCCCTTGGAATATGGCAGCTTTTTTGTTAACTTATCCTATCCATATTCCAGACTGAATAAGTTGAATTATTTAATGTTAAAGAATGCACTTTTGTTCCCTATGGCAGCTTTTTGAGTTAATTGATAGGCTATTTATTTAAAGATGTAGCCACATATGAAGACAAAATCAATCTTGTATGGAAAAAATCATTAAAAATAGCAATAATCGAAGAATTGTGGCACCAATAATCGAATCGACAATCGTTATAATCGAAGAATCAAAGCTCCCATAATCGTTATTGAATCGAATCGTGAGGTACCCTTGTTGGAACATCCCTATAAAACATATATCGATATATTTCATATAATATATATCGATATATTCATATAAATGTGATATGGAATTAGACGCTATCGCATATATCGATATAATTCAAATTTGCGCTGTGATCCTTGCTCCAGGCAAGCCGCTGACCCGGAGCTCTCTGCACTGCTCCCCTCCTCTTTCATGCACAGAGAGCAGGCATGAACTGGCCATCTGGCGTACCGGGCAATGCCCGGTGGGCCGACACACATTTTTGGGCCGGGCTGTCATAATTTAATAAAAAAAAGTTTATTATTAATCATTTTTATCGACCGCGACGGCCCATTGGTTTATTTTCTAGAAGGACATTGGGCTAATCCAATGAAATCTCTCAGCCCTCCTCTTTTTTTCTAAGTGCACAATTTAGAGGGGGCGGCCCATTGGTCCACCTTCAATATAGACAGTGGACTGAGCCAATCAGGATATAGTACGACAGCGGCCCCACCCCTTCTCTGCGCTGTCTCCTGTAACTTCTGCTAGTTTTAAAGTGTTGAGCGCGAGGAGTGACAACATGGAGCAATTAAAGAGAAAGAAAAGTTGCGTGCTAAGAGAAGAATCTCACTGCAAATGCTGCAAAATGTCTTAAAATCACAGACTTCCTCGCTGGAGGGGCTGCTGTAGCCTCCACGTCCTCTGAGGTAGCAATGAGCCAGCAACAGCAGGTTGAAGGTGAAGACAGCAGCAGCGGGCAGGAGATGAGCAGCCAGAGATGCAGGCTGACTGACAGGGACAGTGTAGTACAACCGGTAAGCAGGTAGTAACATTAATACAGGGACTGTGAGGTGATGGAGGTAACGTTAGCTCTATTAGCCTACAGGTAGAGTTATCAGCGGGTCTGGCCGACCCGCGGGCTCAGGTCCGGTCAGGTTAACGTGGGGGTGCTGCAGACAATTCATGCCGATGTGTCGGGCTGCGTCGGGTTCGGGCTTAAAAACCCGCAGGCCAGGTTGGGTTGTAATTCAGGCCCGTTGAGAACTCTAATTACATGAGAATGATGAGCAATGGCGATTGATTAGTATCAATATTAATTGGTGTCGCATCCCAAAATCTGGCAGCCACGGCACCTTATTCTGTTAAAATAGCAAACGGTCAAGGCCGAGAAGTGTTGGATGAGCAGCAAATGTCCATTTTAGGCTCCATCATGGCATTTTAGATATTTAGGTTAAAGGTGTGTTGAAAGGTTGCATAGTAGTTTGAATTTGTAGCAACCCTCTATGCTGTGGTTTTAAGAAACTGATTTTAAAACTGCTAAATGATAAGTAAAAGCTTTGCAATTTAAGCACTAAAGTAAGTGTAAAGAAAATATAAAAGTATTATTAGCAAAAGGTATGCCCACAATGAACAGCCCTGTCTTTAGCCTGATATAACAATGTGTCAGCTTTTTAAAGGAGGGAGCACCTTTTAACCTGAAGAATTAGAATTGAGCTGCTATATCAGAGGAATACTGAAAATACATATTAGAGATGATTTCAATAAAAAGGATAAAATAATCAATTGAACTACACAGAGCAGACAAAAGTGGTGGACATAACAAAAGACACTACACCTCTGAGATTTAGGATGTTGATGATACATTATGCTTGAAATAGAGAAGGAGTTAGAACTATGTGTTGAGTAAATTTACTTATTTGCTTTCCACAATTGTTTTTAATTGATAGACTTCTAAAGTAAACTGTACATTTCTAATAAGCCTAAAGGCAAAAAGTCATGTTTTTTTTTTTTTTTTTCGCTTGTGCTACGCTAATTATGAGGGGCCAAAAAGGGGCTAAGCCAAAAATGCCAGGGCCGATTTTTTGTCCCAGTCCACCCCTGACAGAGAGGGAAGGGACTGGAACAGACACTCCGGCACTTTTCAACAAACAACTTGGTAGGAATTTCACGGCAGCCATGGTCGCTGTTGCCCCGTGAAAAAAAAAAAATCATAGTAAACACAGTGGCCTCTGTGCCCCTGGCCCGGTCAGTGTAGCGAGCTTGCCTTGAATTGCAGCCACCCGAGTGCACAGTAGTCACTCACAGTAACTTAAGTGAATCCGCAGTTCGCGCAGGTGGAGCCTCATCATCACAATGATCTCACATGAAAGCCTCTCAAGCAGCAGCAGCATCTCAAAACAGAATAAGAAACGTACAGCACAGGTGAGCAAGCGAGCTCAGCCTGTTTTGACATGATACGTAACAGACTTATGTGGTAGGATTTAGTCCGGTAAAGTTGGAAATATATTCACAGATTCAAACTTCCCGGATCAATAACTCATAAGTGAAACCTTGTTAAAACACAAACGACAGCTCCTTCCTACTGTAGTAATAAAGACAACGAGCTACAACTATATTTTCATCAAAACGAGCGGCTGGACATTAACTCTGGTCTGTATGGTCAGCCGTCTGTGAGACGAGGGCGCAGGGACCGTCTGCAAAGTGCAACACCGAAAAGAGAAACTACAAAAAAAGTTCAATAACTTTACTATTCAATAACTGTTCAATAACTATACTATTATTGTTAGAGTGTAGCGTCACCAAAATCATTCCACACATCAGTGGTCTCCTGCTTGTTATTCTACAATTTTTTTGTTTGGGAAAAAATGTGCTTTGCCGTAATTTTGGGGAATTTCTATTGGGAGAAATATTCAATAACACTAATATTCAGTGTAGTGTCACAAAACTCACCTCACCCTAACCCTACTTAAAAAATTTTTTTTCTAATGTATCATTACTTGATATTGGTTTTTAAAAATGTTTTAATACATAATCCATGCCTCATTATAAATTAGGATGTTATGGTATCAGTCTGAAGGGTAAGTCAACAAATTTTACTTAGTTGTCTTTGTGCCCTGTCATGTGGCCTTGGTGCTCTTGGAAAAAAAAAAGTGAATGCCAAATGGCCTTGCCCTAAAATGACGAAATTCCCTCCCACATGTCATATTTGGCTTTGACTTTGACTGAACATTGGCTCTCACTTTGCAATAAAAATATCGTGATATATATCGTATATCGATATTCGGCCTAAATATATCGGGATATGACTATTGGTCCATAACGCCCAGCCCTAGTTGTAGCAGCAGAGGTGTCACATATGCACAATTTAGTTTTTGTATGTTTGCAAAGTGCGCCATCCAGGTACGATTCTTGAGTCATACAAGAGGTCCATAAAGTACGTATGAGAAGTGATAAGCCAGTCTTCTAAACTCAAATCAAAATTTAAATCTGCACGGGTGATAATCAAATATCACCTTTGCAGGGGACAACTTCATGACATTTTCCCAAGAGCAACTTGAAGAGGACACCATATGCAGTGGTGTAACTCAAACACCCAGCCAGACAAAAAAAAACTATATTAATACACTAAACACTAGTAGTTGTGTTTACACCAAACCATACCTATATCTGTCTTGTACAGCCATGAGGAGATATTCCTCTGTCTGCCACTGAAAGCCAAGACAGGTGAAAGCCTGTCTTTCTGTTTTTGCTGGTGTGTGGTACTGTGACAGTGCTGGGAGGCAAATCATTTTTTTCCAAGATTGGGGGTTGTAGGGGGTTCAGCTGTTCTACTCACTGTCAGGTCTTTATTTATAGACAACAGTAATAACTAGGGGTGTCACGATTCTCCAAATCCTCGATTCGATTACATTTTCGATTCTAAGGTCACGATACGATTCGATTCTCGATTTTTACATTAATTTTTTTTAAAGCACAGGTTGCTATGCCATTTTTTACTTGACTTTTATGCAATATAATTTCTGACCTTTGTTCGCAATGTACCACACCACATTGTCAAGTTTAAAACATTTATTAACAACATAATGTAACAATAACATATCTCAGTCAATTGGAAACTTTAACAAAATAACCTGCCATCTAGTTTCTGCAGAGCTTGCAAGCTGTGGCTTTTTTTGTCGTCAACACAAATGTTGTCAACATAACTCACTGGAAATCCACAATACTTCCACACCGGTTACTTCAGTGAAAGAGGAGGGGGTTCAAGTTCTGTCTATGGGTCCCCTGCATCTGCAGCTGCCATTGTTGTAAGAGTGGCGCCCCTTTCAGGAATAGGGCGGTGCCTGAGGTGTGTGTGCGTCAGGTGCGTAAGGTGCGAGCGAGAGTGAGGGAGCGTGCGTACGTGCGGTCAGTGAATGAATGTGAGAGGAAGGAGAAGCGAAAGGAGTAGCAGTAGTATCGACAGCAATAAAGTGTACAATAGAGTCTGCAGTTTGGCTGTGAATAAAGGCGACAGCTAGATACAGCAAAGCTCGCTGGTATTATTTCCCGACCAGCTTAACACGTGATTCACCCCGAAGGTAAACACAAACTTCTGCCCTGGAGGAAATCGTCTCCCCTGTGCTTCCCGACCACGGGAGCCGAACAGGAATGGTGTAACACCATGCTATCGTTTGGCTGGCTGTTGCTAATAGCTACTGGCTTAGCTAGTAGCTAAGTTAGAGGAGGTTGAATCGCAGCATTTCAACATGGGTGTGTTTTTTTTTGCTCGGCAAGCCGACCGGACGTGACATGGCGGCGTGACAGCATCGACGATCCCATTTTTTAAATTCGAAGTTCGAGATTGTGACTTAATTTCGATCGATTTCGATTTAAAATCGAAATCGTGACACCCCCAGTAATAATGCACTAATGACTATGCGCTTTACATGTATCAGACAAGTTAAACATATTAGCCTGTCTTTAATTATGAGGTTGATGCATCGTTACAGTTTAGTTTAATTCATAAACCATCAGAACAGAATTACATTTGCAATGCATGTTCGTGTGTAAGCATCTCTATTTATATTTATCTGTGAACATAGTCAAATGAATAGAATAGAATTACTTTAATGATCCCATACTGGGAAATTATTTTCTTACAGCAGCAGTGTGTCCACAAGAATAAAAGAAAGATAAAGAAAAACACTCTAACATAAATAGAAAGCAAGATATATACAATGTATATACACGGTGCAAACTATACTATAAACAATACTACTCTGTACAACTGTACAAGAAATAAACAATTTCTATGAATGTGCAATAACAGAACTAATATATATATTGGTTCTGTTTAGGCCTGCACGATATGAGGAAAATCTGCGATGTGCGATAACACTTTTCAATATTGCAATGACGATATAACTGGCGACAAATTAACAAATATTTCAGTTCGCATATTATTAACCATACAGCTAATGATTGGCTAACGTTAGTTTTGAATTGTTCCTGTACGTCTTTATGATTGTATTGCAGGTGGTACCTGTGTTTGTAACAAGTCGTCTCTCCTGAGAGACACACACACACACACACAAACACACACACACACACACACACACACACACACACATACACAATCAGCTCACACTCAGTGCTGTTTCTTTTCACCACAAGGTCTTCGTCGGCCATATTTTCATTGCTTTTCTCTCCTCCCTCAGCCATCATAACCTGGCAATCACCACCAAACTGATGCCGATTAATTTTGTCAGGGTAGCTAACGGCAAGCTGGGGTTTCATCTGATTGGCCCTCGTATCCAGGGCTCCGTCTGATAGGCTAAATGTTGGCATGCTCACGGTGCATGCATGGTGCATGCATGGTGCATGTAGGGCTGGGTGATATGGCCTAAAAATTGAATCTCCGATTTTTTTTCACACCAAACTCGATTTACAATTTTAATCGATTTTTTTTCTCTTCAAATTACAAAGAAATTATTAAAAGCATTGCTTTTATCATAATGCTATGATTTACAACAAATTTGCCCTGCCGCTGTAAAGGGTGCAGCTTCAAACTCACTTGAAAAAATATATAAAAGTGCAGCCTTTTGAAAAGACTGTGTCCCTTTTTTATAAAATGCTTTTGTAAACATAAATTTAACATGTCAGATTGCTTGCTATTAGAAAAAACAGATCAGCTTCCATATTGGTATTGATAAAGTGTGAACATAACTTTCATTAAATACTTTATTTTGCAAAAGGTGCCTTTGTTTACAAAAACGTATTTTGTATCCCTGAAGATATGTAAACTAAATTGAACATCTGCATGCATTGCATAGTAAACACTAGACAATTCCCCGCCGGGGAATCGCGAGAGTGGGCTGTGCGCTTTGCCCCGTGACAAAGAAAAACTACGAAAGCTAAAGCAAAAGTTGAATCCCACGTTGATAATTTGGACTTTTATCTACATTTTAAAGTTTTAATGGTGTGTCTCGGTCAAAGTATGCCAGAGATGTCGATGTTTGAATTCTTCCTTTCAATCTTTTTACCTGGTCTCAATCACTTTGAGTGTGTGTGTGTGTGTGTGTGTGTGTGTGTGTGTCTCTGTCTCTCTGTGTCTGTGTGTGTGTGTGTCTGTCTCTCTGTGTCTGTGTGTCTGCGATTTTTTGATCTAGTCCCATTCATTCCTTATGGGAAAGTTTACACAGGTTTTCGCGACTTATGTCGCGACTTATGTCGCGAAAACATGAATGTTCTAGAAAACTGATTAATAATCTGTGTGTGTGTGTGTGCATTTATGTGTCTGCGATTTTTTTGACCTCGTCCCATTCATTCCTCATGACCCGAAAACATGAATATTCTGGAAGACTGATTAATAATCTGTGTGTGTGTGTGTGTGTGTGTGTGTGTGTGTGTGTGTGTGTGTGTGTGTGTGTCTACGACCTTTTTTGAAAAGCCTGACCGGTCCCATTCATTCCTCATGGGAAAGTTTATGAAGGTTTTCGCGACTTATGTCGCGAAAACATGAATGTTCTAGAAAACTGATTAATAATCTGTGTGTGTGTGTGTGTGTGTGTGTGTGTGTGTGTGTGTGTGTGTCTACGACTTTTTTGACCTCGTCCCATTCATTCCTCATGGGAAAGCTAATGAAGGTTTTCGCGACTTACGTTGCGAAAACATGAGTGTCCTCTGTCTGGCTGTCTGTGTGTGTGCGTGTGTCTGCGTGTGCATGTGTGTCTGTCTGTGTGTCTGTCTGTCACTCTCTCTGCTGGCCCAACTGATCTCGGTTGCTAGGTGACGGTTGGTGAGGGCCCGTAGCAACGGCCGCCCCAGGCTGATTTGAGACTGATTTCTGCCTCAAATCTAGAACGTCAAACTAGTGCTATTAAGTCAAAATCATGCATGAAATCGGCATTTTTTTTTTGACGATCGAGCCAGAAAGGCCTGAAAGAAGACACTCATGAAGTTTCGTGGTCCTAGCTTCAGAAATGTGGAAATAAGAGCGAGTTAAAAAAGGGTGCAGTTTCGAAAATCCTCCTCCCGATTTACATTGGAGTGAATAGGACTGTTGAGAGCTACTCTTGTCGGTTAGATACAGTTAATTCAAAAATCGTAAATCCTACCGATAAAGTAGACACATTGGAAGAAAGAAGACACGTGTAGCTACAACTCTGGAATATATCACTGCTTTTGAGTGAAATTTGTGGCCGGGAGCATGATGTAAAGAGAAAATATCTGAGGAAAATTTGGAGTTTCTCTCACTGTGTCAGTTGGCTCTCTTACTCTGCTGCATGAACATTCCGCCATACACACTCATTGAAAACCCTGAATTTTTCCAAAATCACTCACCATCATTAAGGGGTCAGAGTTAAAAAAAACTATACATCGTAGGAAAAGTTCAAATACAACTCAAATAGACAAGACTTGTGTCTACATTTTAAAGTTTGAATGGTGTTTCTAGGTCAATGTATGCCAGAGCAGGAGATGTTTGAAAACGTCGCAGATTTGCGACTTTTTTGACCTCCTCCCATTCATTCCTTATGGGAAATTTATCGCAAAATTGATATTTTGTAGAGAAAAGTAATAGCATACCGAGTCCGATCAAGCCGCACGTTTTGATATATAATTTGCTTGTGTGCGCTCAACGGTGCGGGCCGTGAAATGTGCCAAAAAAGGGAAGGATGGAGAATAATAAGAAGAGGCGCGAGCAATATCAATACATCTACCAACATGTACCAACCATCATGTCATATCATGTCCACCATGTCATTAGTGGGCTGGCGAGCACAGCCCACTAATGACATGTTGGTAGATGTACAGGACATGAGGTGTGTGCTTGCTGTCTGTTTTACACATTTTTGGCCAGGAAGACGAGCGCGTCTGCTTCCTCTGGCTTGAGACATCATGCCCCGTTGTGGCTTCGTAACACAAGCCTGGGGTTGAACATTTTCAGCGCTGTGGATGAACCTCCAGCTTTTCCACTGTATATACGAGCAGCATATCTTTAGCGATATGCAACGTGACTGCATCTGTAACAGCTGTCCACCGGGACCCTTTCCTCTGAGTTTGTCTCGGTCCTGCTCCCCGACACGGGAAGCCTCACAGGGGCAGGCTACGTACCGGGTATGAAGCATGTTTCAACTTTAAAACCATTGCTCGCCCTGCTGTTTGTCCTGTTGACCTGCGAGTCTCCCCCACCCCGCCGACTGCATTAAACAACACACGTTTGTGAGAGGAGACTCCATTCCCCGTAAATTCAGGTTAGCGCCGCTGGACTCTGTTTAACGTTACTTCCCGGGGCCAGAGCCTCCAACAGCGGCTACTCTGAGGCTGCTGGCATCAAGCAGGGAGAAACGGGGAACCCAGGCAGGATCACACGACTTTCCATAGAGCGAGAAAGTGGTACACAATAATATCGCATCAATCAATCTGTCAAGATTTATTTATTTATTTTTATAGCGCTGTTTACAAAATTGTTTTGTCACAGATTATAAAGGAACTACATTTTGCCCCCCCACTAAATTTCCCAACCTCCCTTCACATCTACCACCACCCGTGATGGATTGGTGATCTGGATCATGTGCAGATCGCAGAGTAACCACAAGCCCTTATGAGCCGGCTGACTAATCACTCTGTTCTCTATCAAGCGTTGTCCTGAGGCTAAATGACCATAAAGTCTCTTCAATTCCTGCCTATGGAAATCTGATCAGTATTTATATACCACATATGAGTCTCTATATCACAGTCATGGTTACCCTCCACATACAGTCTACAGTCAAGAACTTTTACATGAGTTTGCATTGTTTTGTAGCGAAATTTCTAATTCAAATGTTTAAAAACGTGAATGGTTTGAAATAGTACAAATCTACCTGCATTTTTTTTATTTGATTATTTGTTTGCAGAAGTTAGAAATGAAGCAATGCCTTCTGGGAATTTCAAGCCTGAATGGAGTAGACAGTCTGCGTGGTTGTTGGAAGTTGGAGATTGGAAATTGGTAGCTGACTGAGATTAAGCTAGCAAAAACAATGAATCGAGGCATCAAGCGACAGGGGCAGCGGAGACAAAGAGGGAAATCTAAGAGAGCACTGTTGGCTGACGGTGAAAAATGCTGCAAACCGACTGATTTGTTTTTAAAATCAAGTGCAGTTTCAGCTAGAAGAGGTAAACATGGATAACGAATGATGGCAAGATGTTTTTATTGTGGAACGGCTGGCTCTGATGATTTTTTTTTATGCATTGGGGTTGTGCATTGATATGTCCATGTTTTGGTGCAGTTGTTTATAGCATCACTGGGGCATCAAAAGTGTGTGTTCTTTGCGTGCGTCAAAAGTTCTATCTGCACAATATTTAGGGTTAGATTCCATTTATATTAGATAACTAACTATATTTGGGTATTGATAGTTGTCCTCCTACAACGGGGGGGCGGAGGTGGGTTTAAAATTCAAAATGCCAATTACATTGTAGTTTCACATTTAAACAGAATATATGTTAGTAGACTGACATCAATAATTTGTTGGCCACAGAATTTGTTTTCTCCGTCAATCCAGAAAAATAATTCCTGTTAGAGCTTTGCTGAGGGAACCACAGCGAATTGGCGATGCTTACGTCTGGGTTGGCATCATAGACTGGTAGGCATACAAAAAATCATTCCTATAGCACTCAAATGATGACTGTCTGCCATTCACCTTACAGACAGTGGTCTGCTTCATTCCAGTCCACACATCCCTCACATTGTTCTGCTGGAGTTTGTCCTCCAGCTTCCTCCTGTAAGTGTCTTTACATGCCCTCAGCATATCCCTGAGTTCATGCTGCACTCTCCTCAGTTCTTCTCTATCTCCAAACCTGAACGCCCTCTTCTTCTTGTTCAGGAGGGCTTTCAGGTCATTGGTAATCCACGGCTTATTGTTAGGGAAGCAGCGTACACTCCGAGTTGCCATGGTGGTGTGTTCACAGAACCTGATGTATTCAGTGATGCAGTCAGTCCTGTTGTCAAGATCCTCTCCATGTGGCTCAACGAGTACATCCCGGTCTGTCAACTCAAAGCAGTCCACCTTCTCACACTCCTTGTGCGGACAGGCTGCCGCTGAACAAAAGGGACATACTTAGGGGTCAGCAGGACCAGGTTGTGGTCAGACCTGCCGGGGGTTGGGGGGACTGCGGGATTGTATGCATCCTTAGCATTTGCATACAAAAGATCCTGTGTTTTATGGTCTCTGGTGGGGCAGTCAACGTACTGTTGAAATGTTGGGAATGTTTTGTCCAGCGAAACATGATTAAAATCCCCAGTGATGATTAAGAAGGCACTGGGATGCTGTGTCTGTACCTTGGTGGATGGATGGATGGACTAGACTCAACCAGTGGCGTGGCGTGGGGAAAATTTCCGAGGAAGCCAAGTGAGACACAACCTCTAAATTGTGTGTGTTTTACGGGGGTGGGCCAGAAAATCGTAAGTTGCAGTTTATATGTTGCTATTTCCCGTGGTCGGATGAACTATTAGAGCGCCCAGCATCATTTTACCAGGACTTACACACGCTTGTTATCTAACCGACACTTTGAGCACCGACCCGACGCGCTCTCTCTCTCTCGCTCTCCCTCAGTCATTCGCTCACACACACACACACACACACACACACACACACACACACACACACACACACACTCCGTCCTCTTAAACATCTCATTAATTTATGCAACCGCCCTCTCAAAAGCACAATTAGCTACTTAACGCACAGCACACATTTGATATTGGAAAGATGCGAATTCATTCATTTACACACTCAATCAGAAGCAGTTACGTTTTACGTCCACCTCAAACACTACGCTCTATGTGAGATATGCAAATGCTTTTCACCTTTCCTTATCGTTTATATATAACATAGTAATACATGCAATGTCCATTAAACAGCAACACAACAACCCAGCACAGGTGACTATAAACAGCACACCTGTCAAGTGCATGTATTCAGACAGCCCGGCCCGTCATGGCCCGTGACGGCCGCTGTCCGTGGTGCTAATTTTCTCCACATAAACAACAACAATAAACGACAACTTCAGTGGACTCATATGCTGCTTAATCAAAGCAAGCAAGACACAAGGACTATAATCACATCAAAAATAACACACATTGCTAATTGGGCCGTTAACTATTAAGCTGCAGAAAAAAAGTTTTGCTCACCCTATTTGTAGAGGAAGGCCATCCTCCTGTCTCTCATGGTGGCAAATTGATCGGTGACCATGTCGAAGAACTTCCCACTGGCCTTTAGGTCCTCCACAACAACAGTGTCAATAGATATCCTGGCCAAGTTGACAAGCCTGTCTTGTCCACATGTGTTCCTCAGGTAGGTTTTGATCCTCTTGAGACAGGAAAATGAGCGCTCTGCTGATGTGCTGGTAGCCGGTATGGTGAGCATAAGCTGCAGCAGTTTGAAGACCTCGGAGAGTGTGCCCTGTGGGTCATCCTCAATGAGCAGCTGCAGCAGCTTTGTTGGTGGCTTGTGAAACAACTTGTTGTTGTACACCGTGTGCAGCTCATTTCTTAATTTCTGCTCATCAAAGACCGGATAGGTGCTGATCAGCTGAACCAACTCACTGCTGGGGAATGCAGCAGGCTTGCAGAAAAATGCAAAAGATGTGTGGTCCAGTACCCGGAAAAAACTCAGGTGCTCCATGTCGGCGAATCTCTGGGTCATGTGCAGTACTATACTGTCAACAATCTCGAAGTAAAGACGTCGGAAAGATGAAACAGTGTCCTCGTCTTCTTCGTGGTGCTGGTTAGCTCCCTGTTCCAGATCCTCCCAGCCGCGGCGACGACGTTTACGTCGGGGCGCAGGTTCTCCGACTGCCTGGACTGTTTCCTCATAAATGCCAGTAAACGTCTCGCCTTTTCTCGTGGCTTTGAGAGCGTTGATCGTGCTGTTGATCCGATCCTGGCATTTTTTTATGTCCGCCGTCTTGCTTTGCAGAACCTGAAAAAGTGGTTCTGTGAGGCCGAAAATCGACCGAAAGACTCCGAGCAGGAAGGAGAAATCAAAATCCTCCAGTTTCTGTTTCAAGGCCGCACTTTGTGCAATAGTGTCCTTGTCCCATCCCGGTTCTGTCATGATCCTGTCAAAAGCCACACAGAGCGATGTGCGTCCCTCATGGATGGCATGTACCGTGCGGCTTTTAAAGTTCCACCTCACAACAGACCCTCCTGGTACACGCACAGCCCGGTCCACCTCACACAACAATGCTGATCTTTTACATGATCGTGTGAAAAAATTGTGAAAGGCATCAAGACCGGCAAAAAACAGCTTGGCTGGTTGGATGTTATTTGTGCCTTGTGCCAAAACCAAATTTAGCTTGTGCGCATAGCAGTGGATGAACAACGCGTTGGGGCAGTGCGCTTTCACTAAGGCCTGCACGCCGCCGTGCTGTCCACTCATACAGCTTGCACCATCGTAAGTCTGGCAAATGAGCTTGTTTGTGGGGCTGTAGTTTGCGATGGCTGTCATCAAAACTGATGTTATGGCTTTTGCATCTCTTTCTGCGCTGACATCATAAAAGCCCAGAAAACATTCGCACACATTGCCTTTCTCATTCACATAGCGGATTATGACAGTGAGTTGGCACTTGTTTGATATGTCTGACGTGTCATCCACTTGTACTGCAATGAACGGAGACTTGCCTATTTCTTTATCAGTCTCATCCTGGATAATGTGAGCGATGCTTTCGATGATGTCATTCTGTATGGTGTTTGACATACCACTGAAGACTGTAGACGAGCTCAAGTGCTCTGCCAAAGTGTTGTCAAACTCCGCAAAAGCATGCACCAGCTCCACAAAATTGCCCCTCTTTCCGCTGCCAGCGGCCTCATTGTGACCCCTGAACGCCTGCTCCTGCCGCGCAAGGTACAGGGCTGCAATGATGAGTCTCATCAAAATATCCCGGTTCTTCTTCACTTGCTCGTTGTGCTTCTTGGTGCTCAGACTTTTTGCCAAATCCAGAGCCTCGTTAATCCTGACACGTCCAAAAAGCTTCAGTTTCACAGCACAGTCGATGTGATTTCTGGATTTGCCATGCCTCTCAATAGCCCGAGACAGGTTCGCCAGGTCGGTGAATCCAGTGGTAACCCAGGGATTATTCAGCGAGCAGGAATCCTTGTCAAAAAGGAGACAGGGCCAGCAAAATAGCCGCTGTAGCTTGGCGCTACCAGCTAGCCACTCAGTGCGGACGTAGTTCTCCTCATTAAAGGTCCGAAAACCTTTCTTCCTCTCTGTACGGAGCTCAAGTTTTGGTGTTGGCCTGCCGTCAGATTTGATCCGGAGTTGCTGTTGTAGAGGCAGTTTAGTAAAATAATTTTTTACCAAATACTCCAAATCTCCACCCTCCATAATCGCGCTTAAAAATTTAGCTAGCTTATCAAGAGATGAACACAAAGCAACGAATCTTCCGTTATTTCATTCAAAGACTTTGATGATAACATACTGTGATTTGATTGGCCTGATGCCAACGAGTTGGCGGCTTCCCTTGACACTGTCCTGACAAATCACGGGGGAGCAGTGTCGTGACAATAGCCTCACCTGATTGGTCAATCATTCATTTTTTTTTTTCACCAAGAGAGGCCAGCTCAGCTTGGCCTCCTCACAGAGAACAGAGTGCAGTACCATGTTTTCAACGCTCATTCACCACGTAACATTTAGAGGGGCGCTGTTTTACACATCATGAAACGCTCAATAATTAATGAAGAGAGACGAGGAGGAGACGCCAGACAGAACACAGAGGGATTACAAAAACTATTAAAAAAGTGTTTTTATTAAATGATGATTATATTCTGAAAAAAGTGAGGAAGCCTGGCTTCCCTTGGCCTCTGCAAGAAAACGCCACTGGACTCAACATAGGATAATATTCTATACATAACTTCAACAACAAAAGAAAAGCCAGCTTTTGATATAAGTTTTTTTTTTTTTTTTTACTGTATACTGTTTTACACCAAACATTTGAAATTCCTCTCTGACAGCCAAGACATGTCAAAGCCCACTTTCTGTGCTTTCTGGTGTGTGGGACTGTGTTAGTGCACGGGGCAGGGCTAGCTTCCCCTTCCCTCAGCAGTGGAGGAGTTACAAGCATCCTGGCCACTGGTTCCAGGTTCAGGTTCGCTAAGAGTAGGTTGGGTGATGGCATTTGGAGTTGCGATGCAATTGAAAAGTGCTGATATTTTTGCCTGGTTTTCCCTCTGGGGCCAACGTTCATGCATTTTGTTTTTTTAGCGAGCTTTACTTTTGCCATGAATAATACATTTACAGAAAATGAATAACAGTGAAAATACATAATAAGATACAAAGTTTTTTGTTGCACTGAAGGCGCAAATCTCACTACTACTTCCTTGATTGTAAGTGACAGGATTATATTTATTTATTTATTTTTACTTTGTAATTACTTGGTGTATTACATTCACTTGAGCCTATATAGCTGGATGGTGAAGATGTTGCAGTAAAGTCAAGCAGCAACTTTTTCGGCAGGTTGCATCATGGGACATCAACTCTTATTGCATTATGCAATTCTGGTTATATGAGAATAATTAAAATGATCTTATTAAAGAGCATTTTTGCAGTGTCAGATACAATATTTCAACCAATCATAGGTGTGAGCAAGTTAATGTTATCTTTATCAGTTGGTACTGTTTGCAAAATAACAGTTAACGGGTAGTTAGTTGATGTAAATATCTACTAATAACCATTCTCTATGTAAGTACAAGTCTGTGAGGTGCAACCTGTTTAAATTAGAAATGCCTAAAACTCCACTTAAACTTACATTAGAGCTAGAGAAAGTTTGAACAACCAAAGCTTATTCCCTCCAAAAAAGCTAAGTAAAAACAAAAGATGTTCTGCAGCTGTTTCATCATCTCCCCCCCC